>BQNB010197013.1:0-11246 GCA_026074375.1 Tanacetum coccineum | reverse complement strand
TCGTTTTCTATGCTTAAGTTGTTATATTATGACGTAGCACCCCAAATGACCCTTCCGCTGAGATATATAAAAATGGGGGTGTTACATTATCCATCGATCTTAGGGTAGAAAACCATCATATCATCCTTACTCCCTAAGCATCTATCGATTTTCTAAGTCTTCAAACCATCGCCGACATCCTAACTTAACCACTCAAACATGAACCATTAAATTTTTACGTTTAGGTCTAGGAATGATGGAACAGATCTCGTAAACGTATCATTCTCTTTTTAATAGTCTTGTTACTATTAGATATTTTCTGATAAATCTCGATAACTTAATTACTTCATCCGAAATGATTAAGTATTTTTAATTTGCGAAATGAAAATTAAACGTCACTCCTTTGTCAAAATTCGTCAAACTTTAAAGCCTAAAATCTGAGTCTTAACTATAAATGAGTATGTTACTCAGTGTTCATGTCTAATTCGTTTCAAAAAAACCTTAATCACGCCACTATTATTATATAGATGGTTACTACCGCCCGTCCATCTTTTTTGCTACCACCTTTAATACAACCTCGTACCTTGTCGTGTAATTGTTCTATGAATATTCGCAATGATCGAGAAGAGTTACAAACTGGTTTTTAAGTATTATATTATGATAATGCCATAGAATGAGTTTGACTATGACTTTTATAAGTCGAAAGACGTTATGTAATTGGTTAGTCAACCAGATAGTCAAACCTAATATCAAATGTATAAGTTATAATGTGTTATAAAATATAATGTGTCACAACTAGGAAGAAATAGACTTAACGGACTTAAGTTTTCAAATGATAAATGTGTTATATAAATTAATGTGGCCAAATGAGAAAAATAGTACTTGAGGGACAATATGTGTCAATTAGCCAAACCTATAACTATCCTAGGAAAATCCCAGACATTCTATATCATTCCACACTTTTCTCTTTTTGTCTGGTGTATGTGGGGATGTCGAACCAAGAGAAGAAAAGGAGGGAAAACAAATTGGTAAATTGAGCAGTTGAAGAAGAATTAAGGTCTTAATCAAGGAGATAAGCCCTAGTAATGATCATATTAAAGTAAGTAATCCTAATCATAAGTTAATTAGTGAATTAAGAGTTAGGGTTTATGTACCCAAAAATGAGGGATTTTGGGTAAATGATGATAAGATGATTTGGGTTGAATACCATAATAAGTTTTAATAATTTGATTTGATTTTGGAGGTTTTGGTTATATAATCATGGTGATGGTTATATGAGGATTTGAGGTGATTTGGGTATGATTATTGGTTGTATAAACCCTTGTTATTATTTTGTGTTAATACGTATTATGTTGTGATAATTATGATTTAGGAGCAAGCAAGGAGTTGATAATGTTGGTGCCTTTGATTATTTCGCTATCGATGTAAGGTAAGTAAACCGGTTTTAATGTGGTATTATATGGATTTTATCACATTGTGTGTTATGCGGCTATTCGGTAAGGTCGTAGATGGTTGAAGATAATGTGTTTAGTCAAATGTGGACTAAAGCTAGTTTGGCATACTAGCTATGAAAGTGATAATAGCATGGTGAATTAAGTTGAGGTATGTGTAGATTATGTTATGGAATGGTGATGATTCAAGTGGTTTTGTGCAAGTAATGCTTTGATTATTCTTATGATTAAGTGTTGATATTTATTAATGCTTAAATGTATAAATGATGTATCGTAGCATGCTATTGTCGTTTACTTACTAAGCTTTATGCTTACGGTTTAGTTGTTTAACCATTTTGTAGGTATACATGCGATAAAGGTTAGACCTTGTTTAAGGTCTAAGAATTGGATACTAGAAGTTGAAGGTATTGAAGCGTGCTTAAGAGCTTAGTACTAGATGCCGAGCTAAATTCATGTTGAACCCCCAAGTTGTATGTTTGGTGTTATAAAATAAATTGTGTATATGGTTTGGAGGTTTCAAAGTCCAGGTCTTGGTTTTTAAATAAATGTCATATATGTGGCACAAGTATTTTGGGTGAAATGGGTCAAAAGGGAATGTTTGGCAAAGCACTCGTCTCTTTTTAAAGTATGTTTTGTGGGTCGTTGAGACCACAAAGATTATTAAAATGATGCATTATGATGTTTTAATAAGTTCTGGAAGTTCTTGTAAAGTTTTGGGTTAAGGAAGTCGAGTTTTGGGTCAAAAAGGCAAGTCGGGTAAGCTAGTGCAGGCCTGAGGGCTTTGGCCGGCAGCTAAAGGCCTCAGAAGGACTTTATTCGGAGGCCAGGATCCTCGGCCGATGGCTAGAGTGCATCAGAAAGGTTTTTTGGTTTTTCGGTTTTGTTGATTTTGTTTTTGACGTAAAAACTAAACCGTAAAGAGTTAGAAGGCGTGCCACCCGCTTTTTCAAAGATAATTGAGTCTAGTTTCATTTAGTAATGCTTTCAAGAAGTGAATAGTTATTTATTTTCGTCAGTTAATAAAATAATGGCGCAAGGTCATTTCTGGGTCATGCGTATGAGTAAAAGTTTTTAAATTTTGGTCAAATTTTAAGTCCGAAAAGGGGCGTTTCAACTTGGTATCAGGGCTTCGGTCTAAGTGAAGTAGGTTTCCATAATAGGTTGCCTAAACTTAGACCACTCGTAGATGCATTTGCCGTAAGTATAAAGTAGTATGGAAAGTAAATGCCTTAGTTATAAGGTAGTTAGTACTTGCAGCTTTGATTATGATGATGCTTAGACATAGAATGAATATGCAATGTAAGATATATTATTTAGCCATAGACTAAATGATCCTTGCTTGCAGTTAAGAATGTAAAACACTTATTGGAGAAATGTTAAGAGCAGAAATATATGTTAATATGATGAATAGTCTATGGTAGTTATTATATGTCTAAGTAGAACATGTTGTGTATGATGGTGCAAGCTTATGAAGTATTTGATGCTAAATAAATTCATGAAATTGCATTTTAGATAAGACATGATTAAAATATGTAAATAGGGGTGAGTGAATGTATAAAAGCTTATACTATGAAAAGTTGCTTAAGCTAAAATTGCTTAGGTATTGAAATTAGATGCTTATATGCATTCTAATTTGATGAATGGTTGAGGTATGTTAAGTCGTGTTGTCTAGAGAACATGATAATCAAAGTGTGATAGCAAAGTATTAATAAGTGTGATATGCTTATGATTGATAATAAGGCATGATTAGAATTTGTTGTAACACAAGGTGATAGACTTTGAGTTAAGTGAATGGGATTAGATTGTTATGTATGACCAATGTATGGTATAATTGTGATATATGTCTAGTGTTGAACTTTGACATATTAATATCGAGAAGACTTGCTCTTGAAATCAAGTGTGAAGATATTAAAATGATGATGAGACATGTTATATAGAAACGTGTCGATTAAGTCACGGTAGCAAAATATGGATGAATGTATTGGATGAAAGCACTATGC
Source organism: Tanacetum coccineum (assembly GCA_026074375.1). Classification (NCBI taxonomy): domain Eukaryota; kingdom Viridiplantae; phylum Streptophyta; class Magnoliopsida; order Asterales; family Asteraceae; genus Tanacetum; species Tanacetum coccineum. The sequence goes on along the minus strand of BQNB010197013.1, from coordinate 7,816 downwards.
TAGAATCCTTTAAAGATATATAACGCATTAGATGAATTGTAAAACATGACTTAAATCATGTAGATATATGAGAATGCGTATGATGTGTAAAAGGAGATTATTGTGTATGTTATAGGATAAACCTATGTAAGGTTTATGTACGAAAGAGTCGAGTGGTCTAATATGATGCTTTGGCATAAAAAATTGAATAAGTTGTCAACTTGGGGTTGACAAGAGAATGATATATGCATTGTGAGAATGCATATAAATTATGTAAGATATGAAATTAACAAGTATCATATACGTTTTGTTCAAGATAATGAAAATGTGATGAAATTGCGCAAGGCAATAAAATGTAGATAATGAAAATGTGATGAGATTGCGTAAGGCAATAAGATTTAGAAATGAAAAAAGTGCTTGATTAGAAAAGTACTTGAATGATTAATGAGTAAAGATGTTTGAAGTACCTATGTAAGCTTGGATCAATGTCTAGTTTTTGCGTATCTTAGAGATGGCCTAGTTGCCTTTAGGGCATATGTGATGGTATCCTTCAAGATGGCCTAGTTGCCTTTAAGGCATGATTGTTAAGCTTGCCTTCATAGCATGGAATGTGATAGCTTTCCTTAATGGCATAAAATGTGATAGCTTACCTTTATGGCATGGAATGTGATAGCTTGCCTTCATGGCATGAAATGTGATAGCTTGCCTTTATGACATGGATTGTGATAGCTTGCCTTTATGGCATGGAATGTGATAGCTTGCCTTTATGGCATGGAATGTGATAGCTTGCCTTTATGACATGAAATGTGATAGCTTTCCTTTATGGCATGAAATGTGACAGCTTGCCTTCATGGCATGGAATGTGATAGCTTGCCTTTATGACATGGAATGTAATAGCTTGCCTTTATGGCATGGATTATGATATCTTGCCTTCATGTCGTGGATGTGATAGCTTGTCTTCTGATATGGTTGATAAGCTTGCCTTTATGGCATGGTTACTAGCTTGCTTTAGTGGAATTGATGAAAAGGTTAGTAAGATTGGATCCAAGGCTAGAAAAGTTCACACACTGGTAAATATGTGAAGATAAAAAATATAGAAAGTAATGAAAGTGTAGACGAGTATGAGTGTTGTGTTGGGAATGCTTAAGTAGGATAATTTACAATCTCCTTATTTAAATGGATTGGGACGCCTCTTCATCTAAATAGAGAAATTGTAAATTACTAAACCATGAATTTATAACTTTTTATTTACATAGATTGGGATGTCTCTTTATGTAAATAACGAGTTGTAAATAAGTGGGCTTATGTGTATCCGATATGGCATGAGTACGAGTAAAGAAATAGAAAATGAGAGCTAAAATGAGTTAGATGTCATAAGAAATGAGAGTAGACATGACCGAAAGCTTATAATAGCTTTAAGGTTATGTGATAAACCTTAAATTAAATGCCTAGAATGAAGTTTGTGTTAAGTTCAGAAGTTAATCGGGTAGGTAATTCCCGAAATTTAAAAGAAAATTTCTTAAGAAATACATAGAGAATGATTAAAAGTTTGATTTCATATTATAGTATGCCTTATGGCATGGTGTAATGACTATGATGGTCGCTAAGTGTTATTAGCACCCTAATGTGAATTTGGAAGATAATAGCCAAGGTATGACTTTATGAAGTCAAAGTATTGAATTTTTTCCTAAGTGGTTTATCGTCCTTGATGAAATTTTTTAGAAAGAAGTAGAGAGCGATGTGTTATTATGAAAGCGTTAAAGGAATGGTAGAAAAGCTATGGTAGAATGTGAAAGTATTAGCTAATGTTTGATTAATGTTAAGTTCAGATGGTTTTTAATTATTCAAGTGACATATAGTCCTTGATTAGAAATGATAGAATAAAAATGAATAAGTACGTTGCGTAAGAAACTAGTTAATTTAATTGAGTAAACCCGCTATGGTAAAATAGGATGTAGATTGAGTTAATGACTTAGTAAGAGTGCAAAATGTGAAGGAAATAAGCAAGAATACGAATGGACTAGGGTTATGGGTGTGTTATAGTATAGCTAAAAGTTATAAAAACTATTAGGTTGTTGCAATAGTTGAGGAATATTGAAAATGTTATGATGAAATTAATGGTATAAATGCAACAAGATTATGGTTAGTATTGTACAAAGGGTAAATATTATTTTAAATTTTTTTAGGATTTCAGACGAAATATAAAATAAAGGGGTAGACTTTGTAACTACCAAAACGTGTAGTGATTAAGTATTATATTACGATAATGCCATAGAATGAGTTTGACTATGACTTTTATAAGTCGGAAGATGTTATGTAATTGGTTAGTCAACCTGATAGTCAAACCTAATGTCAAATGTATAAGTTATAATGTGTTATAAAATATCATGTGTCTCAACTAGGAAGAAATAGACTTAACGGACTTAAGTTGTCAAATGATAAATGTGTCATATAAATTAATGTGGCCAAATGAGAAAGAATAGTACTTGAGGGACCATATGTGTCAATCAGCCAAACCTATAACTATCCTAGGAAAATCCCAGACATTCCATATCATTCCACACTTTTCTCTTGTTGTCTGGTGTGTGTGGGGATGTCAAACCAAGAGAAGAAAAGGAGGGAAAACAAGATTGGTAAATTAAGTAATTGAAGAAGAATTAAGGTCTTAATCAAGGAGATAAGCCCTAGTAATGACCATATTCAAGTAAGTAATCCTAATCATAAGTTAATTAGTGAATTAAGAGTTAGGGTTTATGTACCCAAAATTCAAGGATTTTAGGTAAATGATGATAAGATGATTTGAGTTAAATACCTTAATAAGTTTTGATTAAGTTAGATTTGATTTTAGGGGATTTGGTTATATGATCATGGTGATGGTCATATGAGGATTTGAGGTTATTTGGGTATGATTATGGGTTGTATAAAACCTTGTTATTATTTTGTGTTAATATGTATTATGTTGTGATAATTATGATTTAGGAGCAAGCAAGGAGTTGATAATGTTGGTGCCTTTGATTATCTAGCTATGGATGTGAGGTAAGTAAATCGGTTTTAATGTGGTATTATATGGATTTTATCACATTATGTGTTATGCGACTATTCAGTAAGGTCATAGATGGTTGAAGATAATGTGTTTAGTCGAATGTGGACATAAAGCTAGTTTGGCATAACTAGCTATGAAAGTGATAATAGCATGGTGAATTAAGTTAAGGTATGTGTAGATTATGTTATGGAATTGTGATGATTCAAGTGGTTTCGTGCAAGTAATGCTATGATTATTCTTATGATTAAGTGTTGATAGTTATTAATGCTTAAATGTGTAAATGATGTATGGTAGCATGTTATTTCCGTTTACTTACTAAGCTTTATGCTTAAGGTTTAGTTGTTTAACCGTTTTGTAGGTATACATGTGATGAAGGTTAGACCTTGTTTAAGGTCTAAGAATTAGATACTAGAAGTTGAAGGTATTGAAGTATGCTTAAGAGCTTAGTACTAGATGCCAAGCTCAAGTCATGTTGAACCCCCCAAGTTGTATGTTTGGTGTCATAAAATAAATTGTATATATGGTTTGGAGGTGTCAAAGTCTAGGTCTTGGTTTAGAAATAAATGTCATGTATTTGGTACAAGTATTTTGGGTGAAATATGTCAAAATGGAGTGTTTAGCAAAGCACTTGTCTCTTTGTAAAGTATGTTTCTGTGGGTCGTTGAGACCACGAAGATAATTAAAATGATGTATTATGATGTTTTAATAAGTTCTAGAAGTTCTTGTAAAGTTTCGGGTTAAGCAAGTCGAGTTTTGGGTCAAAAAGGCAAGTCGGGTAAGCTAGTACAGGCCCGAGGGCTTAGGCCTGCGGCTAAAGGCCTCAGAAGGGCTTTAGCCGGAGGCCAGGATCCTCGGTCGGCGGCTAAAGTGCATCAGAAAGGTTTTTCAGTTTTGTTGATTTCGTTTTTGACGTAAAAACTAAACCGTAAGGAGTTAGAAGGCGTGCCACCCGCCTTTTCGAAGATATTTGAGTCTAGTTTCATTTAGTAATACTTTCAAGTAGTGAATGGTAACTTATTTTGGTCAGTTAATAAATTAATGACACAAGGTCATTTCTGGGTCATGCGTATGAGTAAAAGTTTTTAAATTTTGGTCAAATTTTAAGTCCGGAAAGGGGTGTTTCAATAACTTCGTGGATGAAGTTCATCGTATGCTAATCGTCATACGTCTTGACATTGTCAAGCTCATCGCTTCTAATATAATTAGTCTTCATCTTCATTTATTCTTTTTACAGTACACTTTATGTCCAGATGAGCACGGATTAAATAGGAAGGGAAAACACACTCGTTCACATATATCCTTTAACCAAATACTCTCAAGAACTCACACATGTAATTCTTATTCACTAGAAACCAACTTACAAGAACACTCACTTCCTTTTCAACTCATGTACACCCCGTGCACTAAACAAAAATTAATTTAAGCCTCTTAACCCGTATGTTAATCATACATAAAATTCACAAGATACACTTCTACCGCACACTCAAACTTCATAACTATTATTCACTCTTGTTTGTGATCACTAGTTCTAGTGCATTCTCAAACCACCAATGTGAAATGAAAAACCAAGTCTTCCTTACTACTACCAATCTCGGTCATCCACCTAGTCATCTTCACAAGAAGATTTACCATATAGCAAGTCCTACAATCTAATAGTGACTTACCACCACTACAACCCATAGAGGTTGAACCACCTTTCACAATGCACAAACCTATATCTATCATGATGCCTCTCTATGGATCAATAGGCCATCGTCATATCCCGATACTCATAAGTATTTGTGCCTATGTTTTTAAAAGTCAAGTGAATTTCGTAATGAAATGCGTCTCATTCTCAAACTCAATCCTTACAACTGGTATACCCATAGTCTATCACTTCACAACAAAGCCCTTCACATCTGAACTAGTGAAATTATCTCCTCAAGAACATCCCACACTTGTTCTCTAATCATCCAATCATTTCCATTTTCTAGCAAGTGAAGAACACAAAGAAGATATTCAAGCTTCAAGTGTTGATTGAGTCACCACAATGTCGTGTCTTTCATTTTTCTTCCACCATATAAAAACTACCACCTCATTTCACATATCCACCTTTGTTCATCAACATTGACAACCAACAAAACACACAACAAATCTATGGATTCACAATCATCCACCTTTGTCCTTGAAGGATCACATGCGCATCATTTCAACATACCATGCTTTTCATCATTAGTACAAATGATATATTAATCTACACCGTTTTTGTCAACCTTTAGTCAACACTTTCCCTCTCCATTCACGCTCATCCTTCTCTATTTTTCCACGTTATAAAATCATTTTCATTCACATCCAAGAGCGTAACGTTTTCATCTTCATCTTATTTTTTTTAACTCTTTTGGAGTATATATTTTGGCATATCTCGCCAAGATATTAGATGATACTCGTCTATTTTTAAAGTATGTCTCCTTAACAAATCATCCTATCGTCAACATTTTGTTCGACCTAATGTCTTACTATAATGTTTATCCTAAAACACCCAAAATATGAAAAGCATACATAATGCTTAACAAAGAAACCTTGAGGATTTAGGAATCTCTCAATACAATCCTTGATGAAAGTCTATCCAAATCCACATTATCATCTTGGTTAGATGATGATACTATAAGGAAAATGTCATTCAAAATACGTTAATACTCCATATTCAAATGACATCTTGGAAGAAGTCATTCTTATAATAATAAGTGTGTCAATCAATAAAAGAATTTTGTTATTTTTTATTAAAGTTAGTGTGATATCGAAGGGCGTTGGTCGAGTCTCAGTCATTTAGCATGCGTCTTGGTTCTTAATCATGCGTCGGTTGAACCTTATCATTGGTTCCTAAACATTGTCATGTCTTAAGCATACGTCATGATTCCTTTTTTTTACGTTTAGGTTGTTATTATTAAAACAATGATTGCATGTGTCCAAGTTTCAAACTGTTATTCTGTAAAAGTGTCATACCTTAGAATAGTTATACCTAAGACGTGCTTATCTTATTCCCTGCTAGTGTCTTGCTATATATATAGATATCATCGTCATTATATATATGTGCACTTGTCTACTACCTTTATTTTGTAGCACACTTCCTTTTGCTTGATTCTTTGATGCCCCAAACAAGGGGGAACATACACTAAGGCGGAGCATTTTCAAATGTCAAAGTCATTACATTTTCAATCGTTAAGACCTATATACATTTATTGATATATGTATTCCACCCCTATAATATTGCTACTATATATATATATATATATATATATTATGTTGCACGAAACTAGGAGTTTGTAACAAATATGATTCATGGATCCGCTTAAGTCGATATACAAGGGATGTAATAATCATGGGGATGCGATGAGCTAGGGGGAGCTCGAAAGTATTTGGGTATATCGCGTTGTTGGGATATTAGCAAAGGAAGATTCATAGGAAATGATGCAACGCACGCTTTATTTACCAGAATGGAGTGTAGTCAACAAAGGGGAATTGAGTTTAATAGAAGTCTCGCCTATTGGAATAGCTGGCTTGAAGTACCCACCTTTTTTGTTTCGACAAAAGGTGGAGAAGAAGTGTAAACAAGTAACTTATACATTTTACTATGAGTTATAGTTTACTTATTTTGTTATCATAAAAAAGGGGGAGATTGTTAGTTCAAATATTATGATATTTAATCTATATATTCTCTTTGGGTTTTGGTGATGACAAACATGTAATTTATAACACATAACTTAAAGTGCTCAAGTTACTCGTAATCAAAAATCATCAATGCATTCTTACATCAACATCTCTCGACGTCTCAACTCTGCTTCAACAACAAATATAAGTTTGTACCCGACGTAAATCACTAAAGGTATGAACAAACAAACTTTAAATTTGTTGGATGATCAAAGAAATAATTTTTGTCCTAAACTTTACATTTTTATAAATGTAACAAAACCTTTTTACAAAAATAATTAGACAAAATATTTTTGTAATTATAGGAAATGTTTCAATTCAAATATATATTTGAAATCAGATTTCCCCTCCTAAAATCATAAAAACTTACCCCAAAAAAGATTTCCCTACAAAAGGACAAAATTAAGAGCGCCTATAAGTAGGCGGCCCCTTGGTTGATAAGGGGGCCGGCTGTGAAAAGATAAGGAGGTTGGCAAGAGATAAGAGGGCCGGCTACCTATTTTTGTCCTAGACTTTGTGTATAAATAGTAGACTGTTTTCACATATTTTACACACTTTTTCACATAGTTTTTCTTTGTCTTAAATCAGAAAACACATTCCATATTCTTTGATCATGTAACTTGTTTAAACATTTGTTTACAAGTGATCCAATCATTCCTCTCCAAGTGCAAGAGAAGAATACTCATAATCGTCAAGAGACGATGTATTATAGGTTGTACATTCATGACATGTGTTACATTCACGATGTATGTCAATGTCTTCCAAACTTATTTATTAGTTAGATCGGGTAGATCGTGTATATATTTAGGTGAGTAAATACTTGTGAGAGCGGTTAGTATTTTAGGCTGATGTTGTGTCGTGTAGGTTGTTATTTTATTTAACAAGTTTGCATTTATATTTTGCTGACTTAACCTAAAACAACACTTTAACGGGCAGTGTACCCGATCAGATGTAGTTTTGTTGGTAAGTAGGGTGTCGATCACTAAGACCGAGAGCGTTAACCTATAGTTCTATCAATATTTTGGTTAACTAAACTAAGTTAATTTAAACTATGTTAATTCTAATCTATGTTAAACCTATGCTAAATCTATGTTAATCCTAATTCTT
>BQNB010197012.1:0-11247 GCA_026074375.1 Tanacetum coccineum | reverse complement strand
AAATGCTAAATTAAATTAAAAATCAAAATTAAATTCTAATTAACTTAATTTGAAAAATAAAAAAAACTAGAATTAAAACTAAAATACGGGGAACAGAATCAGGTATCGGGAAACCTAAATACTAAAAATTAAGAAAATAAATGCTGATAAATTGGCTTGAAATTGAGGGTTTTTCAAAAAAAAGTCAAGTCACACAATTGACTAAACTTAGGTACATTACAATGACAGGACAAAGGGTGTTAAAAGGGGCTAGGAACAACAATAACAAGCACAAAAACAATGTGCTTAAGCTGCATAAGCAGCTGGAGCACTTAAGCTCAATTTGGCTTATTTAAATTTTGACAATTTATTAAGGACCCTTAAAAATTTATTTTTATACTAAAACTTTTGGTTAAAGTGCACTAATAAACCCTACACACTCAGCCAAAGTTGGCTGAGTGGTATTTATCCATAAAAACCCCATTATGACCCATTTTAAGGTTAAACCAAACACCCCTTTAATTTATAATTTCGGGTTTTTTTATCTTTTTTAGTGAAGAAAGGGCCAAGTAATGAGCTTGTAAGTAACTTTTAACAATTATTAAACCTTCTTACACACTTAAAACACAATCAAAGAGCTGAGATTTAGACTTTAAATTTTTGATAATAACAATGTCAAGAACTTTAAACCTTTTTTATTAAAAACAGAAAATTTACAACAAAAACTTATAAGTAAAGCTGAATTACATTAAAATGCTTGAAAGAAAGACTGAATTTAAATTACACTAAAAAAACATAGTAAAAGTGGTGTGTGGTGTCGGGCTTGCTCTTTTTTCTTTTATAGCAGTCCAAAGGCATCACTTGGTCTTGGGTTGTGTTTGCTGTGAGAGTACAAAGCTTCCCAAGCAATCCTAGCCTTCCATTGGTTCTTGTACACCATCTCACCATTAAAGGGGTCTCGGGTTGAGTGATTTCCAAGTGGGCATGGGTTATAGGGGCAGGGTAAGTGGGGAAAGGGTATGGGTGAGCTGGTGAGTGTACTAGGGAGGTGGTTTGGGAGTGAAACCGTGGCGAAAGGGTGTGTTTGAGGTTTTGGCGCCAAGGGGGGGAAGGACAGTTATGGTTCAGGTTTAAAAGTAATGTTTGGGGAAGAGGCAAGAATAGCCCCTCACCTTTCTTACTCTTTTCATTTCATTTAAGCCCCAAAATTCAGTTATAAACATTTTTGGAAAGTGACACCTTTTCATTCTCTTGTCATTCTTTCTAGCCCCAAAAACAGTTATAAATGAGTTTGGAAAGTGGCACTTTTGGTCCCTCTGGTTTTATAACAAAAGAATAAAGAGAGTTTTGGTAAATTGCAAAAATGGTCCCTCTAGTTTATAACTAAAAGAAAATAAAAGAGGTTTGGAAAATTGCAAAAACAGCCCTTGTGTTTTATTTTTCTATTTTTTTCTTTTTAAAACAACTTTCAAACTTGGCATTTTTGGCCCTTTTCTTTATTTTTTTTCATTTTTAATTATAAAACAAGGTTTTAAAATTTACATTTTTGGTCCTTGAGTTTTATAAAAAAGGGTATTGGGCTTGGGTTTTGTGTTTGGGCTTGTATTGGGCCCACTGGGTTTGGGCTTATGTTATTGGGCTTTTTAAGGCCCAATAAGGTTATGAAGTGGGTTTTGTGTGTACAATGGCTGAGATTGGCTGTAACTGGGCTAGGATTGGGCCTTCAAAGTCTTCACAGTCTTTGTCAAATGCACACAAATGGGCTGTTGTAATTGATTGAGGGCCCATTTGGTCTTCACAGTCTTCATAATTATACTATTGGGCTTTCCCGGCCCATCAGATGGGTTAAGATTGCATCTAATAGTATTCTTCAGTTCCGGCTCCGGTTTGACTGCTGATTCTTCTGTTTTGACTCTGACTTTGGCATTTTTGGACTTTGGCCTTGATTTTGCACAGTCTTTTCCATTCCATGCTCAGTTTTGTCATTTTGGCTCTATTTTCTGTCTTTTTGTTGATATCCACTTCCTGCACAATACAAATGCAAAACAAACATATATTTGGCAGTTTTTGTCTGTTTTTGGTCATTTAAGCTCATTTTTGAAGGTAAAAGATATGTGTAATTAAGCACATATCAGCTAACATTAAAGTAAGATTATCATTATAGCAACCTATATCATACAGACGAGGATTCACTCTTTGATCTTTCATGAGGAACTCAGGTTTTACAAAACTCGTTTTACAATTACGATTAAGCATATTCATTATTTGAATAGATTGACCGGTTTTATATACAATATCATTCAAAACCTTGACTTTGTTTTCTAAAGCAATGACTTTATCAAGTTCCTTGTCTTCACGAGTTTTGTAAAGCTTAATCTGAGCCTCCTTTGCTTGTGACATTATGAAGATGGTTTCTTGATGTGCATAAAGCTCCTTTTTCATATCCGAAATTGTTTGATTTAAATCATTTATTTTTCAAGTATATGCATTAGATGACTTTTCAAAATCAATTTTGTATGACATTAAATCCCCTTTAGCTTTTGCACAATCAATTTCCACCTTTGACGCATAATTCACATCCTTATACTTATCAAGTTCCGCTTGGAACTTCTTAAGGTCTTTAAACATCAACTGATTAGTCTTGGACAGTTCATTGTTTGCTTCTTTGAAATGGTTATTTGATGATTCTAAACTTTTATTTTTAGTTTTGAAATCCTCAATTTCACCTTTCAATTTATCAACTAAAGCCTTGTTTGATGATTCCAAAAATTTATTTCGGTTTTTGCTGTCATCAATTTCACATTTTAGTTTCTGAATTAAAGAAGCAAGCAAATCACGTTCTTGATCAAGATCATCAGTTTCATCCTGGTCATCCTGAGCTCTATCATAACATATATCCGATGAATCAATAGTGATATTGGTGTCACCTTGTTCCGCCAGATATATGTCATTACTAGATTCAGGTTGCTCAGGATGTTCATTTTCCATGGCAAACACATTATAGTTGTCATTATTGTTTTGTACCTTATGCATTGGCTCATCATCAAAGATTGGTCCAGAATTGTCAACTGGATCTGGAGTAACCTCTTGAATCTGTGCCATGTACATATAATGTGCTTCCAATTCCTGATCATCAGACTCATCATCAGTATCATCCTTCCAATCAGCTTGTTCTGCATTCAACTGAACCCCAGCTTCCTCTTGTTTACACAATAACATCTTTTCCTTGTGATAAGCTGCATCCTTTACTCGTTTTGGTTTCTGACATTCCCTTGATACATGCCCATATTCCTTGCAGTTATAACACTGAATCCCAGACTTCTGCACTACTGGAGTACCTACATTTTCCCTAGCCCCAGCAACATTAACTGCCCTCTGATTATCATACCCAGTTCCTCTGTTGATTCTTGGAGAATTATCTTGATTAGCTCGACTGGTGTTTGATGAAGTTCGAAGGTTGTTGTTGGTAGGTTTGTAGATTTTCTTGAACGAGAGAGAAATTAAAGCCATGAGTTTGTCAATCTCTTTGTCCTTTGATATTTCATCATCTTCAGTAACCGTATCAGGTTCTGGATCATAAGTAGGAGCAGAAGTGGTCACAATTGCTTTTCCTCTATTTCTGGTTGATTGATGTGATCTGGAGGAGGAATATTGAGTGTTTTGAGTAGGATGGTTTTGATGATGGTAAACTGGTTGTTGTTGAGCAACAAGTGCAAGAGGATTAGCAGTACGTGCTAGTCTTTCAGCTCTTATCTCATTGACTTCATTCTGGTGTTACTTGAGAATGTCATAAAGCTTATGATAGGAGACAGTCTTTAGCTCTTGACTCTGCTTAACAAGTGTCACAAACCTTTGTCATTTGGTTTTTGTTTTTGTAGTTGAATATGTAAGAAATGGATATTGACATTCACTTGATGATTTGTAACATGACATTGATTTTTGACAAGCTCATTCATCATCTTGTAAAACCGTGAGTAATATGATTTAAGTGATTCACCATCCCATGATGTGAATTTTCCAAACTCACAATATAAATTAGTTTCAAGATCTTGAAAATTGATTGATTCACCTTGTTTCAACCTTTCAATGGCTTTACACATTTCACATGCATTCGAACAAGCATCAACTGTGGAGTAGATATCGTTATCTATCCCTGTGTGTATGATCTGAACGGCTTCAGCTTTGGCATTCAGTTGATCTCGTATGTCTTGTGAAACATTCTTATAGTTCTCCATATACCTCTCTATAGTTGTTTCAGAACTACCTTCAGCAACTATAACTATTTTCTCAGCCCATTGATACGTGTATGGTAGATTTTGGAGACAATGGTGGATGAGTTCACTATTAGATTTGGTGTCAATGTATCTCTTGATTATGGATTTCCACTAAACATAATTACCCGGTGCTAACATTGGTGGATGATCTTTGCTACTCGCTTCCATGATAGCATTATAAAGAGCATTCGATGATTAAGTTTGCAAATTTGTATTTGAATTTGACATTTTGATGAAATTGTGAATGGATATCGGATCTTAAGTGTTATGAAGTGTTGATTGATTTGAGTGAATGCAATGTACCTCCACGGGATTTTACAACTCTATGATTAAAACCGAGAAGAAAGTGAATTACTTGTCGGGATTTTACACAATCAATAGACAAACCGTGAAAGTAGGATTAAATTGAAGTTAAGGTTGATGAATTAATTAAGTACTTGTAATTGATTGAATGGTAAGTCCAAAATGAAGTTCTAAGTCCTTGAGGTTTGTTGTCTAACGAAGGTCAATGTATAGCAAGTCTCAACGAAGAACGATTGTCAAATCTCAATAGTTAAAACGCAGCCTTTAGACAAAACGCAGAGTAGGCTAAACGCAATGACTTCGAGACAAAACGCAACTTGTAACAAGTCGCAATCTGACTTGGTAAACCGCAATGAGCAAAGCACAATGCACTAGACAAACCGCAAGAGACAAAACTCAATGCCACCAAAACGCAGTGGCAAAACGAAAGAGCAAATCGCAGTGACTTCTTTTAGGCAAAACGCAACGAGTCTTTGAGCAAAACGCAACCTTTAGACAAACCGTAAGAAGCAAAACGCAATGCACTAGACAAAACGCAACATTTTTGAAATTTTTTGCAGCATAACGTTGAGATTTGCTATTCAAAAGGTCTTCAACGAGGCAAAACGCAAGAGCAAATAGCAATGTAAGGCAAAATGTAATGCTGAGGCAAAACGCAATGCTGAGCCAAAATGTAATCTTAGTAAAGACAAAACACAGCAATACTTTTTGGACCACAAGACCGTACTTTTTGTCCTTTAACACAAAACGCAATGATCTCTAAGCAAAACGCAATGAAGAATTTTGCATTTTGAAAATGCAATGAAGGTTTTGCATTTTGAACAAATCAACAACCATGAAAATATCTTCCAACTTCGACTAAGCCATGAATAAAAGGGTGGTAGAACTTAAGAAGCATACAGAGGCTTTATCTAAACACGAAAGTACCAACCTTTAACAACATAAGCCACGAAATAAGATCAAATGATGGATTTTCCTTGCTTTTTCTTTTCGAACCAAAACAAAAAAACAAGTCACGATTTTTACACAATCAAACACTAAACACCCCTTGGCAAGTGATACCACATGTTATCCCATGAATTTAATCCATTACACAACACTAATCTTTACCAATATGTTAGAAAATAAGAAGAAAACTTAGAAAGAGAAAGTAGAGAGAGAAACAAGAAGGTTAGATTAGAGAATTGGTGGATTACAAGTGAATGAAAATGTAACCAACACTCTCTCTATGTGTGGAGAGGGTTTCTTTTATACCCATGCCTTGCTAGGTAGAATATGGGCTTGTAACTTGGGCCGGGCTTGGCATAACTTGGGCTTTGAGCCCGAAACACAGACAATATTAGATTACAATCCAAGCCCATTAAACCCGACTAGCCTATTACAATACAAGACCTAGTTTGACTTTCTAAGACCGATAACATTCTTGTTTGACTTGATATAATTAAGGCTAACAATATGGCATATTAATTGTCTGGACATTATCAGTCTCTACTTTTTATGCACTTTAAAAACATTATTGTCAGTACTGGAAATACGACATATTCATTCACATGATATGGCATATTCACCGTAGGTACCAAGATAGGAATACACGTTTTACACATGACCTCGTGAAAGAAGTATCGACAAATATTGGTGGAGAATTTACAAATCTAGAGATCTTGAAGTGTTGGAGTCTTGAAACTTCAAGACAACTATTCAACACACGAATTCTTGCTCAATAAACCTACATGGAGAATCTACCGAGCAAATATCAAGGGAGTTTCTTATTCTAATTCTTTTTAATTCCTGTATTTAATGTTTTATCTATACAACGGGGACGTTGTATAATTCAAGTGGGAGGGGATGGGAATTAGAATGTATACTTGTCCTAATTTCCACAATAAGCTTAAAATATGCTCAAATTTAAAAAATTTCAAGCATACTTTTGTGAAATTACATGTTACATAACCCGCACACAATAACCCTTGTTAGATATTGTGAGGATTTAACCTTATCTGTTTCTAAATATTTACCCAAATTCTACAAAATATGAGTGTGCCGGTGATGTAGTAGACTTTAGAACTTGGCTTGGTATATCACTCGAGACCGCAATGATGAGTACTATAGATTTAGATGGCGTAACTTGTTTAAATTGGTAAATTTTAGGATTACACCCAAAACGCCTTTACATGTTGTTTATTAACTAATTACCCTGGTTAGTTAACCACCGTATAAACCCTTAGAACAACCCGTAGAGCCAATCCTTTAGGAAATTCACCAATTGTTTATTTCGTTACACCTTTACACCTTAACATACCCTGTTAAATTATGTTTATTTTACAGTTGCTAGTTTCTTTAAGTGTAAAGTTTGTATTTTCAGAGTATTGTGTCAAAATTTTCTATTTTTGGTACGGTTAGAAGAATTTGCACATTGCAAATGGGAATGTATATTATGGTCAAAACTTATGTATTTTTACTACCATCACAATTAATGGTACGTCCGAAGAATGAAGAAATTATCAAAGGAATTATCCGGAATTATTATGATCGTGAAGATGGTGAAACTACTCTGAGTTTCATAGTATAGTGTTAGCAAAAAAATTAAAAAAAAATTAGAAAAATCGCAATAAAAAAGAGAAGGAAAGTTTGAAGATAATCGTTTCGCAACTACCAAAGGAATTACATGAAGGAACAATTATTCATTGACACAAATCAACGATGTAGGTATTGTATAAAGTGGAAGATATCGCCACTTGCCTTGTAAAGTATGTAAAGTATGAGATAATTGGGAAGTTGACCATTACAGGAATGCCAACTTAGGTTGTTGTTTTTTATCTTTGATCAAGACATTTGTAAATAGTTATTTCTTTATCATGGTAACGGTCAGAAAGAAGTTTCTAGCAACTTGTATTTTAGACTTAATCTATTTGTTTCGTAATTTTTATTTAACAACAATTTACTTCTCTTTCCTAATGACTAGCCGCTGGTTTTACGCAAATGAGGATGTGTTTGAGCGTGCATGTCTATTCCGTCATTATGGTCATGTATGCATGTCTTAGTTGTCTCGTTGGTTTACAACTTTTGGTGAAAGTTAGAAGGTCCCTAACCTATATCATTCTTCATCCTAACCGTTAGTTAAATTTGAATGAGGATGTGATCGAACACACATGTCTATTCTGTCATTACGGCCATGTATGTTTGCTTCAGCTACCTTGTTGGAGTGGTACTTCTAGTGAAAGATTGAAGAATGATCAACCCTAAGCCTTATCATACAAACCTATATTTACCTTTATAAACTTATTACTCCTTAGCTTTTTCGGTGAAGATGTGTATCCTTGCCAAGCTTATGATAGAAAACTCGTCACAACCAAGCAATTAAGCGAATTATTTACATGTTACCACATAGATTAGTTGAGTGATTTGAGTGTTTTCATCTTCTTATTTCGTGAGGTGTTTGGTTGTGTACTTGTAATAGATCAAGTAAATGCTTTAAGGGGAAATATCCTTAGGGATACATTTTTATAAACTTCTAAAGGCTACCTAAGGACAAGTAGGATTCAACTAGGAGGGATATTTAATGACATCAAATAACGTCTATTCTATAACATCATTTATCCCACGTAATTGAACCATTTTGTATAATTATTTCAAATACTTGTTACTTAATCATTTGTATTTGTGAATTGCTGTAACTATGGAGTACTTGGTAAATATTAGCAAAAGGCACCTTCTGGAGCTTAAAACAAAGATATTTTGAAGATTACTGTTCTGACAACCAATACGTCGTATCTATCAAGGAAGATACGGCGTATCTGTGCCTGCTCACCAAAGACCACTAAGGAAACATGATCAATACACCATATCCAGAGAAGACCAATAAGCCGTATTGAAGATATAAAAGGTGAATATTCTGAAAGATATCAAATGTGGTCCCTACTCTAAGAAACACCCAATACACCATATCCAACACCTTGGATACGCCGTATCGAGACCGACTCTAGTCCCTATAAATTTAAAACTCAAAATCGAGTTTTAAGTGTGCTAAATCATATTCTCGATACATAAACCACAAAAGTCAATTTTTAGAGGAGAAAAAGAGCAGAAGAGGTCTTGCAAGGCGATCCAATCCATAGGAGACAACGTGTATTAAAAGCACAGAAAGTATATACTAGCACCTCACATAAGTGTTTGGGATTCTCTCTTTTACTCGGGTGTATAATAAATTATAACATAAGGGGGAAACGGAAAATCAACACTCATTATCTGTCATAGCATATAAATTACCATAGGCTTGGTAAAGGATCAAACCTATACCGCTAGGTGCAAGCATTATTCATTACTATCTAAGAGGTCTTTTAAAGGGTTGTGTGGTGTAGGTGTAAGATAACATATACTAGAAACGGAAACGGATGGGATACATTTGGGTGGCTTTGGGTGAATTTGAAGTGGAAGGGTTAGCTAATTATTTACACGAATACACACTGGTTTGGTTGCTAAGCCAAGAGTCAGACAAAGATCTACAAACTCTACACAACTCTACATCAATCTCTTTCTTTTTCTTTTCTATTTTTTTGTTTTTTTGAATAACATAATACATCACATGGGGTTTACAGTACGTACCCTTACACTTGAGCTTTTACATGCTCGATATTTACAATCTAACTAATGACCCAATTTGAGATGGATGAAAATAACATGGAGATCATTTAACAAACATATGGGGGTATTGACTTAACTTTACTTCCCCATTCTTCCGCGAAATAAACACTACCATGAATCCTAATCGTCCCAAAATAATACTTACAAGGATAAGGACTTAGCATCCGTATAGTCAAATAATTAACTTGGGTTAAAACAATAATGTACTAAAAATGAGTACATACAAGGTGAG
The DNA here is from genome assembly GCA_026074375.1 of Tanacetum coccineum. Lineage (NCBI taxonomy): Eukaryota > Viridiplantae > Streptophyta > Magnoliopsida > Asterales > Asteraceae > Tanacetum > Tanacetum coccineum. The sequence continues at coordinate 1,818 of BQNB010197012.1, read as the reverse complement.
CTAAGACGATTTGGGTGTAACGATTGGTTTAAGGGTGACAATGCTCTTCATTAATAGTCCGGATTAACCAGAAAATTACGAGAACCATGAAAAAGGATAGGCTCGAAGGGTTGTACTAGGGGTATCCTGCACTAAAGGGGAGTACATGGCAAGGGCGTAGGATGGTTATATGATCAGTGTGACCATCATAAAAATTACAGGTTTAAAACATAGGTTAATCCTAGTGCCTCTTATCAAGCAAATCCTAATACTTACTATGCGGTCTCGGGATGCATCACAATAATTGGTTTTAGAATTTAATATGCTACCGGTACACTCATATAGTTTAATACCGATCTCAATGTGTAACAACCCAAGTTTTAGGCCGACGATTTATCTCGAGCCGTTATTTATTTTCTACGAACGAGTTGGAATAATCATTTTCGTTTTGGGCGATTTGATAAAAATCATTATTTTTGGCCATTTCACAAGCCGTGTTTGAAATTTCTATTCGTTTTAACGTTTGAGAAAATTCGAAAATTTTATATTTTTGCTCCAAGAGAGAAATTATATTTATTTTAGTACTTTATGGCTTTCCCCGGGTTTTCATAAAAGTCGTGTTTAAAAGTCGTGTTTTACGTGGTTTAACATTTTATAAAAAGTTTTTAGAATAAAATAACGTCAACGGAATAAAAATATTTACGAACATGATGTGACCCGAGTCTTTGGTCGGTTAAAGTAACGAAATAAAAACATTTGTACTAAAAATATAAGGATTTAAAGGGAGGAGGGACTAGAAGTGTCAAAGTGTCAAACTTAATCTTTATATAAAGCAACCTACACTTCCATTATTTCTTTTTAGAGAAAAATTTGTTTTCCTCCCTCCCTAGAACACTCCATGACCGGCCAACATATAAACACACATATTCTTGTCAATTTCTCGACATGCAAAATGATCCGACTTCAAAATATTAATCCTCTCATCATACAAACCAATAGAGATCACAGATCGTGAAGTTAAACGGTTGAAGCGAAGCCGTATCCCATTAGTCAAGGTTCGATGGAACTCCAAGAGAGGTCCTGAGTTTACATGGGAACGTGAAGATCAATTCAAGAAGAAATATCCACACCTCTTCACCAAGACTGCACCGTCGTCAAGTGCTGTGTGATAAGCCTTGAGGACAAGGCTCATTTAACGGGGGGAGACTATAACACCTCGTATTTTAGGTCATTGTATGACATTATGTAATTCATAATTTATTTTTAGGGTTTTACGCGTTTACTCTTAAACCGTAAACTTTAAGTTAAATCGCGTAAACTGAAAATGATCATACAATGTAAACGGGCATTAAACAATTAAATGTTTACATCAAGCAAGTGTTATATGATTATTATGAGGATAATAAATAACTTTGTTCATCTTATTTTTATTGGCTACGTAAAATGCTTACGTTTCATAATAAAATACGTTTAGGCATACCCGGAAGTTCTAAAACCTAACTACGCCTAAACGAATACCCACGATTATACCCAATACCCAAAATAATTAAAATAACATCACATATACATGCATATTGCCGAAATTCTAAGGATTGGACCAAGAGTCATCACTTAGCAATAATATCTAGATATTAACATAAAGTAACTCTTACATTTTTTTTCAAACTTGTCATGCTAACTTAACTAGGGTTAGAAAGTAACTAGGGTTTGGTTAAGTAGATATTTAGACTATAAATAGCCATGCATGCATGAGTAATCTTTACAAACTCTTACACTTAACAAAAATACATTTTCATTCTCTCTTTTCTTCTCCAAATCCCATGGCACAAAAACCCCTTA
>BQNB010197011.1:0-11247 GCA_026074375.1 Tanacetum coccineum | reverse complement strand
CGCTAAACAAATCCATTTCTGCGCAACACAAAACGAAAACAAAAAACAAATGGTTACATAAGCTTAAATAAGAAAGAGCGCTTACACTACTAAGCGATAGAAAAGGAAGGACAAGCACCCACCCTGGCCGTCATCGCCTATAAACGTCGGTACTTCCTCGGGGCTTTGGAAATAATTACGACTAATGCCCATGTGGCATAGAAAGGCTTCCGAGTATGCGTTGATAGGGATACGGTTCTCATAATAATTCAGGACGTTGCACATGAACAACGAAAGGGGTACATGTTGATTGGCAAACTCGAAGAACCGTGTGTATACCCCAACCTTCCCCTCTGGGAAATCCGCAATACTCGCACTCGCAGCCGGCACTACCGGGTGCAATGCGAATGGGATGTAATACTCAGATGTGAACTCACGGAGTTCCTCATCTGTTATTTCTGATGTAAAATCAGTAAGTTGCAACACCATGATTTACGAAGCAAGGGTTTGGATGCGCACGCGCGTATTACCTGTGTCTGATTTTTGATGATTAATGGAAGCTTTATCAATGGTGGTGGGAGAGATTTTTTTTACTGTGGCACTAACAGTGAAATGGCGGCGAACCCTTATATAGGGCAAGTTGTTACTAACACGACGCCGGATGAGGAACACGTGTCCCCCACTTGTCCTAATCGTATGGTAGGGGTGCAACGTATAACCTATGTTCTAGCTACCTTCTCACGAATTACGAAGAGGCATTTTTGCGACTAAACTTGACCAGATTCATTGTTCTGGGCGGGACAATTTCTTGTTTCTTCCACAATACGCATCCAGGGATATTTACCGCGACTATTTGTAGTCTAGCATCCGCGGTCTTACCAATCGCATACTAGACTGAGGGGACATGATGACGTATAGTCCAGCCTCGGGTCATGAACTCGACCCACGAATAGTACTTATACCCAGGCCCATGATGAATGGGCCATAGCGACATCAATACGGGCTGGGTACTGCCTATGGGGAAGCCCATGACATATGGGCTATCACGACGAGGATTTAGGCCCATGAGGCCCAACTAGCGCACACGTGCGCAGGTATCTAGAACACCCGTTACGAACGAGTCATAATCATGAGGTGGGCCCACTAGTTACTAAATAACGGCGGTTACTAAATGACGGTGAGGCCTCTCGGATACTAACCTAATTAATGGGACAAAGCCCATTAGGGTTTGGTGAGTATATAGAGAGCACCCCGGCTCTCATCTAAGGTACGCCCTCATAACCCTAATTTTCTACTAAAACCTAAAACCGATTGCTTACTCTCACGCCAGAGGATAATCGTGGGAGACAATCCCACGGTAAGCCTAACGGTGCTTTGTTTTCTTAGTGCGCAGGTCTCATACATCAAGACTTAATTGATACAGGAACCGGAGCCTAACAGATTCGTATTACACCTAATTCGGACCTAATCAAGGATCGTCCAACTTTTGTATCAACATAAACCTACCACATAGCTTGTTTGATGTTGGCTCTGGAAGGATTTCGATCGTCATTGTGAATACTTTAGTATCACTCTGATGTTCTGACAATTACTACAAGGATAATACGTAGGACTCTTAAGATATTACTTGTTATCACAGTGTGTGATTTAACAAATATTTTGTATTAGTGTCCTAGTGAGATTTATGGATGATCTCTTTTGGCTCTAGACTCGATAGTGCACATTTAATTTTAGTAATCGGAGACTGGAGCTGATTGCTACCTTTTCAATACCAACTAACTTGGAGTGAGAAAGTCAATAGAAATGTGTGTAATCTCCGTGAGTTTTGAAACAAAGTCTTTTCAAATTTGACTGGCTGAGGAGGGTTGTGCATTACGCCACTGAGTCCATGATGATTGTCTTCAATACCAGACAACATTTTAGTGTTTCTGATAGTTTATGTATTGACCCGGTTTCTGCCTAAGTGTAAAGAGGGCTTCTTTCTTTTCACCCTTTATCTTCACTTTTTTTTTCATTCTTCAACTCCTTCAATGCTTACCTAGACATCATCACTAACACCATGTTGGGTTTGTTCAAGTGTTAGCTCTGTCTAAGTCAGCATTATTCCCATTTCTCACTTTACTCCTTTTTTCATCATACCTAAGGACTTCTATTCTATCTAATAGAATGTCCCTGGGTAGATCCCTCCGGTTCTGGCTGGATCGTGGGAACGATTACCTATACCTAACCACCTTTTAACTCCAAGTAATTAGATACATGGTCGGTCTATTGGTATTGTTCATAGCCTTAAAACCATTAGAAAACATCGATCAAGGTACATTGTAATATAAATTAAAACATTTAGTACCTCGATGGTTTTACATTGAAAATATATCTCCCTACATATATGCATCGATATTCGAAAATGTTTAGCACATACGAGGAACAAACTGCACTAGAGTCATTAAGATCACTTTTTACAAGTTGTATATTTTAATCATATTTTCTTCCTTTATCAAAAATGTCAAATCGTTTGATATTTTGGATATCAATTGATTGAAATATAATGCTTTCGGGGAGAGAAATGTTCCAATTATTTAACAAGCCATATTAGGAACATTTAAATGCCCCCCCCCTAATTTATGAGGGTATAATATGGTGTTTGAGTACGTTAATTTGAAATATTTTGAATTTACTAAGAAATTCTTGAAAATTCATACTCAAACACTATATATTTACCTAATATTAGTCTACACTATTTATTCACAAGATTTATTATATATGAGAGAATGACCTGAAATGAGATAGAACAACATATGACAAAGTCATATTGTCCGTTCCAGCAGCTTAAGGTCTTCCTCGTATTCTCTGCCACCAACAAAGTTCTCCAAATTCCTCATTAACCTTCTTTCATAGAGCTGCTTATCGATTGCCTTGATCATGATGCGAGACCTAGTCCTAGCTCGTTCACTTCATCTTTTCTTTGACGAGTATTCCATCCTCAGGTTGGAAGCAATATCATGAAGAGTAGTTCTGACAAATATGAGCATCCCGTCATAGAACTTGCAAAGTTCATCTGAGCGCATCAATCTATTTATCTTGAGCTTATCTAGATAGATGATTCCTTAAGGGTTGTGGTATGTAGTGTATGGACTTTTGTTGGAGATGTCAGGTCTAAAAGTCTCAGGCCTGGTGATATTTAGCTTCTTCTGGTAGCTTTCGACTCCCAGTTGAAGATCTCCCACTCGCTTCTGAATGACAACACATCTGGTGAACATCTGTAATGCCACATTCAAGTCGAAGATGACATCTCTTTCAAGATTTAAGACTTTCTTTTGAACTAAGAGAAGCAACATATCTTCAATATCATGCGGATTAAGGTTTAGGAAGTCACCTTCCTTGAAATTGTGGAGATTATGGTCTTCTCTTCGAACTTCAATCTCTTCCAAATACCCGTAGTCATACCACTTCAAAACTTTTACATGGGTTATTGCAATGATTCTTTTTTTTGAGAACACATCATGCTTGGACACCTTGTGGCTTGCGAATCCATAGAATTTTTTGTCTTTTTGGACCCTAGTGCGAAATTCCCCAAAGAGCATATCTGTCATATGCAACCTTCACCGGACTCCATAACAGTAGAACCATGTCTTCAATGCCTTTAATATTATCGTACTTCATAGCCTTGGTTTTTGTAGTAGAAGTTGTGTATTTCTTGCTTAAGCTTCCACCTTTCAGATACTCAAGGTCGTTGTTGATGAAGTAGTCAACAGGAACTACTTGACGACCTCGATCTTCAATCAATGCTAAAGGCTTGCTAAGATCGAATGGATATTGATGACCTTCAGGGTTAGTCTAATCAATTCGATCAGTGACAACTTTATGATATTCTTTGAAATGATATTCGAGTTCCACTCGACTCTTGCATGTCCCTTTGAGAAGATCAAAGCTGGTCTAACAAGATGCTATTGTGTCAGATTATCAATCTTCAGATTATGCATGACATATGCTGAGAAGTCGATAGGAGTGCTCATTAGCTCGTCAAAAGTGAGATGTGGCTTTATTGTTTTAGCAATTTCGTTGATCCATGTCTGAGGTGGTCTAAAATCAATTGTTTTCCTAGCATTCCAATCAGGATCAGGAGTTAGAGGTGCTTTAGGTTTCTTAAACCAATCATGCTTTGGAGCAGCCTCGATATTGGGTTGATCATCAGTGTGACCTATATCAGTTCCTTGACTATGTGGCATCTCAGTGCCTACAGCCTCAAACACTGTTTCCTCTGCTTGCGCAGGCTTACCAGATGATTTGGCTGAGACTTGGTGCCTTTGGATGAGCTTGACTTAGAGTCTTTTGATTTAAAGCCTTTTGGAGGTTCAACATCCTTGCTCATCTTCCATTTCTTCAACCCTTGGTCTGATCCAGCTGGAGGGTCTTCATCTTGATACTTGTCGTTACGGTCTCTCTTTAAAGAATATGTGTTACCATAAGATTCAAAGAGGCCCTTGTCAAGCTTGTAAGATTTGACCAGTGTATCATAAAGTTGTATGTGTTCTGGAGCACCTCGATATGATTTACTTTTCTATATCTTGTCTAGAAGAATCTTCTTCTATTCAAACTCAGTGAGAGATGCTGCAGACTCGTATGTTGATTTTGGTTGAGAAGAAGATTTAGCCAAGACGACATTCTCAAGTGATTTATTAACTATGCTTTGGATCATATGAGTTGTGAAATTAGATACTTCTTTAGGTAGGATATGAGGAAGTTAACTCTTGACTTCATCTTTGATGATACATTTTATTGATTTCACAATAACATCAATGTATCTATCCTTCTCTTCTTGAGCTTTCTTCTTAAATTCTGTCGTGTATGAATAGGGGGCCATTTGAGTAGCATATCCGATTCTTGTACTAAGAAAGTCATCCACCATTGCATGAATTTTTTTGTTTGATTGTTGTGAGGAGGTGAGCAGAATGGTCAACCTGTTTGAATTGAGATAGCTCCATTTCTAATGCAAAAACTCTTTGATCAAATCCAAATAGGGATGAAAAGTCTGGAAGTGCAAGGATTGAGGTAGTAGTCGGTTCAGTTGTTGGTGTGGGTGTTGTTGTTAATTTTTGTAGAAGAGGAATTACTGGCGGAATAGATGGAGGAGCGGTTGTTGTAGGTGCAGTAGAAGATATAGGTACTGTAAGAAGAGAAGATGTCTGAGAACTTGGTTCTTCATTGTGACCCTTGATCTTCACCAGAGAAGCGACTTCAATGTCAACAGGTGGAACGTTATCCAAGTTGAGAAATTAACTTGTAAAGTCGGATGAAACAGAAGAGCTTTGCTTTGAACCATCAGTCTCCTGTGTGATTGTCACATGTGCATCATCTACGACTTGCTCATAAGATTTTTCTTGAGAAACATTCTCACAACCAGCATCAGTCATTTGTATGTCTCCTTTCCCTTCTTCATGTTCTGCATCTTATAAATTTACGTTCACATCTCAATACAAATCCTCATACTCTTCATCATCAGAGAATCCTTATTTAGGAGTATAGACATACTCTTCTTCATTCGTTTCTTCTTCATTATCTTTCAGATTAAATGTAGCATTCACATCATCATCTGAATCAATCCTTTCACTATCATCAGCATCAGAATCACCATCATCATCATTTTTATTGTTATCATCCTTGTTGTCACCATCATTATCATCACTATCATCATCATCATTGCTTTCGTCATCTTGATTATCACCCCATGATTCATTATCACTCTCAGAATTGTCTTTGTGTATATCGGGAACCCCTGGTTTAGTACCAGTTCCTTCATCTGTACCAGTTGTCTTGTCTTCGAACTCATCAGGAACCTTTGGTTGGGAACCAACTACATCACCAGAGCCACTTGCATGAAGCATATGAGAATCTTGCTTGCTTTTCTTGATGGCTTCTTTCAGCTGAGCAGCTTCCAGCAATGCTGCATTAGAAAGTAATTCCATGCCTTTACCTCTATCACCCTTAGCTGGTGCTTTCTTCTTTGATACAGACACACCAGGAGTATCTCTGATGATGACACATGTTGTTGGCACAATAGTAGACTTCTTGGTAGGTTTCTTAGCTTGCTTAGGCTTCTTGGCGGGTTCTGCTTCTAAGAGAGGAGACAGTTTTCTTAAAGGTAAAGCAACTTTCTTAAACTTCCTTGCTTTCTTAGGAGTAGCCTTTCCAGTAGCAAATTCATAGTAAGCCTTGTATGCTTGAGAATCTTTAACATCTTGATTAATCGTCCCATCAGGAATCAGTGCTCTATACTTCTGATAATCTTCAGTTTTTGAAACAAACTTCAAAGTACCCAACAAAGTATCATCACGAACTGTGTGAAGATTGATCATGTTCCTCATGGAGATGGTTTTATCTTTTGAGATGAAATGATTGATGATGACTTTAGTAAATCTTGGGTAGGGCATGTGATCTTTGCGTGCTGAACTTATTTCTCTGTTGCCAGCTTGATACATAAAGTCTTCCCACAATAGAGAAACATAGTCAACATTCTTCAGGTTGTACATACCCCACAAGATTTGAGCTCGTGATTCCCTGAGTCTATCAAGTCCTGTTGTCTTCCTAGAGAAGAACCTGTTGATGATAGTGGCAAAGGTTCTCCAAGGCTGGTGCATTTGATCAGTATGGATAGCAGATAACATATCACACTTGCCAAAGTAACCAAGTTCCTGGATAAATGGAATCATTTCATCTTTGGATGGTTGTTTAACAAAGTCTTGGTCGTGAAGTCTGAGACAAATCTAGAGAATTTCACGAAAGACTTCAGTGTCAACTAGGCATTTCTTCTTATCCAACTTGATATTTTAAGCATTCGTATCTCTGATCTTTTTGATGGCGTTCCAGAATTGATACATGTAGATTTTGGGGACTTCAGCAGTGATCAGGAATGCGGGATAGCAAGGAGATAGTTTTAGAGCATCCAAAGTGACTTGATATGTGGCTTCTCTTTGTGGTTTGCTGAACTTAATTCTTGCGTTGTACTTTTCAATCTTTAGCCTTTTCTCAGGAGCAACCAAAGCATTGTCGAGAGCAACTTGTTAAGTGACAACTGGATTTATGTTTCAGCTAAGAATATTCCAATACAATTCATATACAATCTATATATCACTGATTGACCTATTCCGATTCATGTGTTTAAATTTTAAAGAGGCAATTTACAGGCATTAACAGGATAGATTTAACACATTTTATTAGGTCTTCAGACATTAATCAGAAAGTCAACTTAAAGGTCAACAAACTAAGAATTGGTCAAACACAGTCTATTTAGCAACTAACATAAGATATAAAGATGGATTATCCTAAAAATGAGTTATCAAATTAAATCATTTTAGAAAAATCAATTTTCATAAACTATGTATAAATCGCCGCCTTTAACTGGTATAAATCGCTGTCTAGAATTATATATAAATCGCCATCTGAAAAATGTGTATAAAACGCCATCTGAAAAATGTGTATAAATCGCCGTCTAGAGTCCCATGTATAAATCGCCGTCTAGTGTCCCATGTATAAATCGCCGTCTAGAGTCCCATGTATAAATCGCCGTCTAGATGGGATGTATAAATCGCCGTCTAGAGAGGTGAGTATAAATCGTCATCTAAAGAGGTGTGTATAAATCGCCGTCTATAGATGTGTGTATAAATCGCTGTCTATAGAGGCGTTTATAAATCGCCGTGTATAAAAAACCGTCTATAAATTTTAATTTATACAAACTTCCATTTTATGGAACTTATACAACACAAGCACATGTACCAAGCATATTTAAACATCTTCTAGCAGTTATAACACGAATTAACCATAAAATTTTCATTTAGAGTATAGAACGATTAAATTATCACTCGTTAGGATCAAGCACACATATTTTACATACACAACATGGATTTCCACACTCGAATGTATTAACATAAACATAATAACACATATTAAACTCAAACCCATAAACTTTTCCAAGTCTTTCCTAAAAACTCACATTTTCACATACAAGAATCATTCAAAACACAAGTATGTGTTATCTTTATCAATAACTGTTACAATTGAGTATTCTATAACCCTAACCCATCAAAACCCCTCAATCAATTTGGGATTTGGTCCACTTTTGATTTTCACGAACCCTAAACCAATATTCTAGGGATTACGAGCAAAAAATCGAGATACCACCTAATTCCTTTTGATTATGAGTACTGAGTAGTTTAAGATGAAAGGAACACATTTTTAATTTACCTTAAAGCTTGAGATTCACGTTTTGATGATGAACTTGTGGGTGACGATTTGAAATGCGAATGAGGGAAAAAAAATAGGGGTGTTTAATTTGAGTGAGTGACGAACAAGGGGAAGGGGTGTTTGTTGTGATAAAGTTTTACCTGTTGACACAAATGCCCCCCTAAACTCTTAACTCCTTTCTATTTTTATTAATAACATTTCTTAAGGGTTAAACTAGTTACACCTTTAACACACTCTGTCCCTAAAGTATTAAAAGCTAAGACTAAGCCTTAAATTTTGCTATTAAAACCCCAAAGGCATAAACACATAGCATGTAATGCACACATAAGTTAAAATTAATTAACATTACGAAAAATATTATACCGTTATTGTTTAAAACCTTTTTCCTTTTATTCCTTGATGACTTTAGAAGAAGATATTTGACATTTTATCCCCCTCAAACAATGACCCGGTTTCTATTTAAAGAGCTGTTGTCGTTGTTTGAGTGGTCAAATGCCTTGAAAAATTATTTTCAGATGAATTACTGAGATTATTATTTTATTTTTGAAAATCAACACCATGAAAAATAAGATTTCTCTTATTTTAACAAAGAAATGCACTGACACATACATTAATTTATATAAAGAAAGTGCGGGTTGTGTTGCAAAGTAAACACAATCCTTTGAAAGAATATGAAGTAATTCATTCCCGAGAAAAATAAATTTCCCGTTGAGAGGTCAAGCTTTCTTTTTGTCGAAATACTTGCCTTTAACATGATGACCGGGTTGTTATCTGAAATAATAGTAAGTCATTGACATGTTTTGAAAAAACTTTTGAACTTCTGTTCGAACTTCATTTACAACCTCGTATCATTATTAAATGACATTTCTAAGGCCGTAAATGTTATCGATTTTCAGAAGACATGTCAGAGATACATATTTTTTCTGATTTTTTTAATTTTTAATTTTCTTTTTTTTTGAAAAATTTATATCAAATGAAAAATATTTTTGAGTTTTTATTTTTCTTATATACATATGATACAAGATATACCACGAGAGACCATCATTACTCCTCCTCTTCCTCTGCCAGACGTTTCAACGTTTCTGGAGACATACTTCTCATACCTAGCTTTTCGATCAAGAAGTTGAATCTTTCTCGTGGAAAAGGTTTAGTGAAGATGTCAGCCAGTTGGTATTCAGTCCGGACAAAGTATAGTTCCACAATTCCATTATTCACTTGCTCCTTTGTAAAATGGTAGCGTACATCGATGTGCTTGGCTCTAGAGTGTTGAACGTTGTTGCATCATAGAGCAATCGCACTTTTGTTGTCGCAGTACAAAGGAATCTTATTGAACTGAAAGCCATAATTTATTAGCTGTGAACGCTTCCATAGGATTTGAGCATAACACCCAGATAAGGCAATATATTCTGCCTATGTACTCGATATTGCAACGCTCTTTTTCTTCTTGGAAGACCAGCTAACAAGTTTGTCACCTAAGAACTGAGCGCTTCCTGATGTACTACGTCTAGTGTCTTGACATCCCGTGTGATTTGCGTCTGAATATGCTGTTAGAGACATATCGGTATCCTTCAAGTACCACCCATGTTAATGGTTCCCTTAAGGTATCAAAAGATTCGTTTAACCGCATGTAGGTGCTTTTTGGTAGGCTTTGTTAGAAACGATAAAAGTGTTAATTATTATTATGAATTGGTCTTAGCTTAGTTTATAGTTTTATTAGTAGTTTTGATGTAATAAAGTTTATCTTGGTCAAAGTTAAGTAAAGTTGACCAAGGTTTGACTAAGTGTAGGGAAAATAGAATAGTTTAGTAATAAGTATATATACTCGTATATATACATGTCTTGTCTTTGTAACACTCACTTCTCCCTCCCATTTCTATTTTCTCCTTTTGAAATGAAAATTTAGAAAATGATGAAAATACTCTCTAGCTCATCTCCTTTATTCTACTAAGCTTTCGTATGGTATCTACTTAGCAAACATAGCATCTAACAAGTGGTATCTATCGCCGGGAGAGATCTAGTGTGGTTTTCGTGATCAAATCAAGCCTAATTGCAAGAAATTCGATTGATTGAGCTTTCGTAAGGATGAACAGTAGCTTTCGTATGGTTTAGTTTTATGATTTGATGTGTTTTTGATCTTAAAACGCAATATATTAGCTTTCGTAACTATCAAATTGTAGAATTAATACCTCGTTTATGGAAATTACATGTTTTTGAGCTCAAATTTATCGAAAAGGAGAAAAATGGATTTGATAAGTTTTGTAAACAAGAAAATAGGTTTCGGTAACTGTTTTTAGGTGGGAAATTACTTTCGTAGGACAATTTTAAGCTTTCGTAAGGTATAAATCTTTCGTAAACTGTCATACGTAAGTCATTTCTTAGCTTTCGTAACATAGAATTACTTTCGTAACGATTAATCTAGCTTTTGTAACATAGAAACTTGTTAATTTGACGGGATAACGTTGAGTTTATCATTTTAAACTGTTAAAGATCAAACACGTAAGTTTTCTTAGGTTTCGTAGCTACGAATTCACGAAAGTAAGGGGTTTCTTGTTATTTTATGAAAGTAGAGTTTATTTGGGAATTACGAAAACAGGTTTCGTATAATTGAGCTTTCTGTAACCGTTGGGTTTCATATACTGTGAGAGGTTTCGTATTCATTGTGGTTTCGTATATCAGAGGTTTCGTATTAAAATCTTGGTTTGGTTTCGTAAATTCATGGTTTCGTATCACAAAAGAGGTTTCGTATCACAGTTTTGATAACAGAACGTTTCGTAAGCGGTTTCGTATTACTCTTTTGATAACAGAAGGTTTTGTAAGAGGTTTCGTATTACTGTTTTGATAATAGAAGGTTTCGTAAGAGGTTTTGTATCACATCTTTAAGGTTTCATACACTTTTTAGAGGTTTCGTAACACAGACAAGAGGTTTCCTAACACATTTAAGAGGTTTTGTAACATCATTTTTGAGGTTTCGTTACACTGTTCAGAGGTTTCGTATCTTATTGTTTGGGTTTCGTAACAAAGTTCAAAGTG
>BQNB010197008.1:0-11247 GCA_026074375.1 Tanacetum coccineum | reverse complement strand
CCGGCGAAATTATTTTATAAAAAATAATTTTAAATAATATATTTTTTAAATATTAATTATTAAAAACTCTAGTTTTTTAATAAATATAGTTTTGATATATTAATAAAACTTTAAGTAAAAAATATAGTTTTGATATATTTGTGATAAATATATCAAATTTATAATTTTTTAATAAAACATGTCGCTGGGGAAAGTGTCTTTTTTTTATTTTAAATATATTTGTGATATATAAATAAAACTTTATAATTTTTAATAAAACTTTCCCCAGCGGCATGTCGCTGGGGAAAAATTTGTCCACGACACAGCAAACGTAATTAACACTAATTATCTTTTATAAAATAATCAAATGAATCCCCAGCGACATGTCGCCGGGGAAAATTAAGCGGGAAAATTTCCCGCCCCGTTTTACGTAGAAATATTTGGTCAAAATTTAACGAGCTTATCCCCGGCGACATGTCGCCGGGGAAAAGTTACGAAAACTTTGACCAAATTTTCTACGAGAATTGGTGCCACGTAAGATCTATTTTTGTCGTTTAGTGAACATTTGTCGCTGGGGAAAAGTTCGTCACCTGTTCTCCTATTTCTTGTAGTGAATGCAGTTTGTTCTAGTGGTAGTGATCCTGCATTCGTTCATAAACAGAATTTATAATCCATAAATCTATTGGAATAAATGAACCTGAATGCAAAGACAACCATGTGAAGGAGATTTCAGTTCTTGTGTTATAAGTAGGCACAAAAAACAATCGTACAACAACAATAATCCAAACTTCTGTGTAAAGCGGGTTAAAATGTTATGTACATAAAAGACGCATCCTATTTTCAGTCCCAGGGTGCCACTTATATATATGCATGATACCGTCTCATAATGCTTTTCGAGATTAGTTTTCATATTTTATGTACCTTCATGTGAATATGAAGACTTCAATATATAACAACATCCACTCAAAGTGGCTTAGTGGGAAAAGGATTGTGACTATCACACCAATGAATTAGTCGGCCAAAATGTCAGAAACCTTGATTACCCACACACACAAAAAAAACCATACCCTTAAGTAAACGGCTCTTTTATTTGGAACTTTATCAAGAGTATATTACCTTATAAACTGCACCAAAACCTCTTTGTCCATGCTTATTATTTAGAGTATTTGGAACATTGAAGCTGAAGAAAGGTATGTATGTGTCTTGTTTTTGGTCCTTGTCTAGTTGAGCTGCTAACATATGCAAACAAAAATGATGTGACTTACTTCATCACTGACTAAATTCTTATAAAAAGATCAAGTTTTTTTTAGTTGTATAACTTACATTTATTATATGATTTCTTCTTCTTTCTCTAAGCGAACTCGGTCACCGTAAAATCAATTACCTAACGAGTTTATAGTCCTCAAGAATCTCATCATCTCCAATTAGTTAGCAAATCAACCCCCTGTTGGAATATGAACAAAATATAAATTATATATGTCCGGGAATTATTTGAGCCTATGGGGACGCACGCATTTACGCAGAGAATACGTTTATTAATGCAATTAATATTTTTATTAATTATATTAATATGTTTCATGAAATAATTAAATGTTCTTTAATTACAACGTTAGACGTTAGAACTAATTAAAATATATTAACAAGTTAAGGACTTGTTAGTACAAAAACCAAACCCGTGGGGTGTTGGTTGTGACCGGTCGAACAAGAAAAGTAGGAGGGTCCGAATGTCGTTTCTAGCAAACAAGAGGAGGTGTTTGAGTATGACTTGGAGAACAAGTCTTTAAGCTATATAACCCCCTTGCCTCATTCATTCGGTAGAGACGATATATATGATATTACTATTAGTCGAACGACACATTAATATATCTCTGACACAAAACCTATGCGCATATCACTATATAATACATGTCATTCATATGAGATCATGTGCATGATAAATTGTTCCATGAACATGAATATTATATACATGCGTTATGTTTTCTTCTTGATTAGTCAATCGACAGGAAACATTTATTATTGGTTTTGTTCGATTGGTTTAGTACAAGAAACAAGAACAAAGTGTTCGGTTGTTTTATTCGTGAAGGAAGGACTAGCATCCTAGCGTATCTCCGTGACGTGTAGTGTGTGTCGAAGTAGAGGGATTATTCTTTGATCCTAGTGGTTCGCGTGGTATTAGCTTTATACACACGCGTATATAGAAGACGGTGTTTACGGTTACCTTTAAACGGTGTATCGTTTCGTGCTAAAAGGTATACTTCTTCTATTCTTGTTAATTAATGTATTCTACATGTAATCTATAATTCTGTTGCGTACTCGTGTTAATTAATTGTTAATTAGGTTATAAAACCCACCAAAGCTTTGTTAATATATATAATAAAGTAGGTGACATGTTCTAGTTGAGATGCTCAAATAAGCTAACTCTGTCCTTTGTCCTGGAGTAATCAGATACAACTCTTACCTCATCAAAAGCCTCAAATATGTCAATGCTCGGCTGGTGGATGGTACAAACAATTGTTCGACATGTATCAACAATATTTTTCACAGCGCGCATGACAATGGCAGCTGATCTGGCATCCAGTCCCGTTGTAGGTTCATCCATAAATATAATGGATGGATTGACCACAACTTCCACAGCAATTGTGAGCCTCTTACGTTTCTCAGTCGATAGACCACTAACTCCGGGAATGCCAACCAATGCATCTTTCATGGCATAAAGCTCAACTGTCTCCAGGATTTCTTCAATAAATCTCTATAGGTGGCATCAAAAAATCTTACACCTAGTATTTGAATAATTCATGCAGAAGTATTTTAATATATATATATATATATATATATATATATATATATATATCATACGTATTTTGTATTTGAATCAACTTCATGATGAAGACGGAGCCAAGCAGAAAATATGACTGATTCCTCAACTGTTATTTGGGGAGTGTGTACATCAGTTTGCTCACAGTAACCCGAAATCCTAGCAAAGGTATCTTGGACTTTAGGGTAACCACCAATTTTAATATCTCCTTCAATGGTGCCACTGGTTTTCCTTCCAGCAAGAACATCAAGAAGTGTTGTTTTCCCGGCACCACTTACACCCATCAATGCTGTAAGAACACCAGGTCTAAAAGCCCCTGTTATATCATATAGCAACTGAAGCCTTTTCTCAGTGAATCCATGCTTTCTCATTCCCTGACATCAAACGAAAATGACCTGCCTATAACAAACTGAGCAACAGATATCCAATATTCAAGATTTAGATATACAATTGTAAACAATTACCGGCGGGGGTTCAACATGGTACTGCAGATTTTGGAAGGTAATCGTTAGTGGTTCAAATGGTAACACTACTATTGATGTTATGACATGTCCCATCCATGCAGATGAAATAACATTTTACAAATTACTGGCTAGTGGAAAGTAGACTCAACTCCAAGGCATATGGGAGTACTATATATAAAATAGTTATAAGTCATGTTAAAAACATCGAATAAAATGAAATGTAAAACAGACAAAAGAATATTCTAACCTTCATAAGGCTGGGAGATGGCATTAAAGCAATTTTTAGTTGGTTTAACCTTGTCACTGTATCGATCACTTTCGCATGATTGAGATAGCATTTCCTTAGAAATAATTGAGACAGTCACAAGGTTCAGAACAGCACCATTGCAACACTTTCAATCACGCCTATTCAATATATATATATATACCCAGTTCATAAGTATTTAGAAAGATGATGACTAGAATATTAATTAATACACAAGTTTAATTCAATAAAAAAATTTCGGTATATTTTGATTAGTTAAGACATCGAACTAGTTTTTTTTTTCTTTTCAACTTTGCATCACTTTTTGTGATTAAGCCAAAATCGTACATATACTGTGTTTGTCGTTTCGAATCAAGAAAATAAACCGTAGCAAATTTGTTTCCCGGAAAAACACTTGCAAATCACAAACACAAATCATAAACATCTTGTGTTTGTATAAACATTTGTTCGTATTGGGCAAATCCCATCATTGGCACCAATGATTTAATCACTGGCAACAAAGGGTTTACACCCCATATACAATAATCGAAAATCGTATCCCCGAAAGCAAAGGGTAGCCACTTTCATATTCGACGGAGTCAAAAATAAAATAAACCACAGAAGATTGTGGATAGAGCAGAGAGGCGTCATCACAAAAAGACACGAAAAAATCAAAAAACATAAAAAAGGAATAAGCACACTCTTTGAAAAATCGAAAATATCAAATCCCTTTTAATCATCACTCTTCGCGTTATCCAAAAAAAACCCCATATACTGCGTTTTTTTAGCAAGATCCCCCAAATTAGCGAAACCCCAACTTATCGCACATCGGATCAAGGAATCAGTGTTACGAACACAAGAAGAGAAAGACGATCATAATCGCCATGCGTTAATCGGTTCGACGAATCCACCGGAGAAAAAAGAGAGGACCAAGGCCTCAGGTAACGAACCCCACATAGAGACGAACTCCACACACAACAAAAGAGGCGGATAAAACAAATGACACACAAGGGTTAAAATAACCCCTAGGAGGATTTACAAAACCAACCCCCTCCACTTTTCATTTTTATAATATATTACTTTATACAAGATAAATAAACAGGTTTACTGATTTATTCTCACATAAGTTACCACCTAACTTTCGGATAAGTAACTTTGCCTAAAACCCGAAGATAGAAAAATAGTAGTCTAGGGATTACAACATGCCGTACAATATTGAAGAAAATTTTAAGGAGTAATTAACCTAAGTTTATTTGTTTTAGAATAAAAAAAACGCCCAAGGATAGTTTATTGAAAAAACAAAACTAGTCCCCGTTAAGATTGATAGCCTATAAGGCACAAAAAAGAGTACTCACCACAAAATTCGACACAACCTAAGTTAGGCAATTAGTTATTTGGAAGATTTTTATTTGATATTCCTAGAATATGACGAAAGAACGTTGGAGAAAGCCAGAAGAAAGGAAACTATACCACTATACTCCACAATTCCAATGTCCAATGCCTACACCCATGAATTTACTACATTATGGGTCATTCGAATGCAAATTAATTCTCGGAAGCGAATGGTTTATGTGAAGATGGAAAGGAACCGTTCGAACAGACCCAGAGTGCCATAAAAGAAAGATAAGACCTGCAATCGCAATTCTTTATGCAATCCTTACCGAAAGAACAATTGCCTTCAAAGAATCAACACAAAACCGCGAAAGCCATATGGGACGCCTTAAAAAAAACTAGAGACACATAGGAAAAAGAAATCCAACAAGCAAGGTTTCAAACACTCAAATATATCCGACTGTTGATATGTTACAAAATGTAGGAAGACAAACAAACGACACCTTCACAGGAAAATTACAACACTAGAGACTAGCAACAAAAGGCCGCTAGTTTAGGCACACATTTTGAGGTCCAACTCTATTACGCAAAACTACTAAATGCTGTACCTGACAAATTTTATCATCAAATATGTGCAGTCAATAGAACAATACTAGATCTAAGTGGAAAATGACTCTTAGAAGAAGCATTGGTAGACTTAAGACGCTAGAAGAAAGAATTAGGCATAAGAAGGGTGGCAGTGAGCAATCAAGAAAAAAACTTGTATTGTTGCACCTTCGGTAATGGCGACACGATAGTCGAGAAAGAATTTTAGAAGACGTGACGTGAAAATACCAAATTTATCACACAATAACAACCACGAGAAGTTTATATAGGGAAAAGAAAGATGAGAAACCTCTCATAAGAACTTCAAACATAAGACCTTCAACATAACTACTTCAGAAATCAAATTATAAAACGTACAAATTACAATGCTACCGTTGTAGAACGATAGCACATAGCACCAAACTGTCCACTAAAGAGACCTAAACCAAACGAGCATCATAATCTCGTGAAAAGAGACTTAACCAACGCTTACTAATGTCAATATTTAGAGAAGAAAGCAAGAGGTCTCCTACAAAACGAAAATATGTAGATATAAAGAGAAAAATATGGAAAGTCTATGGTATATTAGAAACAATGGACTAGTAATTCACAGTGACTGTAGTAAGATAACCCTCAAAAGATCTAGATAGAAAGGTTATGAAAAGTAAAATTCGGAGATGGTTCATACATAGAGATCAGAGGAAAAGGCTCAATTATAATAGAATATGATGACGCGAAGCAAATGAACAGAATCACACGATTATGATTACATTCCTGACTTAAAAACAACTTTATATGAGCCTTGTGACAATTCACTACAATTTGGTTAGTAAATGAGTAATGGAAGAGCTAACGAATTCACGACTGATGACATGGTGATAACAAAATCTTCATGAAAGTTACACGAGAGAGAATCTCTATATAATGCAAGAATCTAACGTATGAGGTACAGTCCTGTCCTGCTACTATCAAACTTAAAGGACGATGCGCATGGTTATTCTGCACGCAAGATTCTATGACATCATCTCAACAATCGATCACTAAGATCAATGTCTCAAAGGATTAAGTTCATGGAATCCCTGCATGGAACATAACAACACAATCTGTGATGTTTGTATTAATTGGAAAACATATGTAGACGGCCAATCCTAAGAAAGCTAAAGCTAGATGCTACTGTTACCTCTATATTTAGTATATGGAGATTTATGTGGACCTATCACAACCACCAACACCTTCTGTAAAGAATGAGCCAAAGTAACAAGTTAGAAACGATTACATCAAGATATAGATGTGGGTATATTACTTAAGTAGCAAAAGATCAAGCTTTTGATACTATTCAAGAAAATAAGAGCAGTGAAGAAAAGGAGTTAAGGACAACTTTAAAGGTGTTAAGGACTGACCATGGAGGAGAATTCACATCAAATGAATTCACGCAATACTGCAAAGAAAACGGGATAGCACGACAACTTACCGCGCCTTACTCACCACAACAAATAGAGTCTATAGAAAGACGAAATAGGACAATCTGTCCACAACAAATGTATGTAAAGGAAAAGCAAACTGATATGCCACAAAATTTTATGGGCTGAAGCTAGTTAACATCGCCCAAATACATCTTAAATAGTGTTCCAGATGTGTCCCACAAAAGTACTAGAAGAACATCACTCCATACGAGAAGCTATTAAGCACAAGTGAAGAGCCAAACCTAAAAAACTAAAAGTTTTTCGTAGCATAGCATATGCAAAAAGTACCACTCACAAACATCAAACAAAAGTTAGATATAGAAAGTACAAAAAGAGGTTTATCTAGGAAACGAACAAAGGAACAAAAAGCATATCGACTATTTGATCCAACAACAGCGAAAGATATGTGTTAGTAGAGATTTTGAAAGCTTAAAGAGGAATCGACATGAGGATTGGAGAGCGAATATTTTAGATTGACATATCAACAATGAACCCGAATGGACCAGATTTCAGATAGAAAATCTTTGAAGAAACAAACAAACAACATGATCCAAGAAAATCAACCAATAAGAAGACAATGATTGTTCCTAAACAATAATGATATGATGGAAACGATTCACCAGTAACGTAGCTCACTCCAACACATTCTGAAACTCTTCACACGACCATCTACAATGCGTCATCTCAAATAAAATCCCAAGTTACACCCAACGCTTTAACACATCATTCAAGTCACAGTGATAGATAGAACAAAGCCTTAACTCCAAATACACATTCACACTTTGATCATACACCAATGAAGATGTCACAGGAACTTAAATCACATATACGAAAACACCGAGGAATATTATTTGCTAAGCTGAACCTAAGAACTACAAAAGAAGCATCGAACGAGACCTAAAAATGGATAAAAAGCAATGATCTCTGTTGAATTAGATTTCCATCAACAGAACACACATGGGTACAAACCACTCAAACCAACGCCATAAAGCAATTGGTTTTAAAATGGGTAATTTAAAACAATAGAAATAGCGAAAGGAATACAATCAAAGCACAAAAGCTCCGATTAGTTAGCAAAAAGGATATATTCACAAGGGGCATGGCATAGACTTTGAAGAAGTATTTGTCACCAGTAAAGCAAGGATGGAAACTATCCGTCAACTAACTCTCTACTCGCCATCGCAGCTAACAATATATGGGAAGTACAATCACTTAGGACGTAAAATCGGCTATTTATGCATGGAGAGATTTAAAAGAAGAAGGTATGTTTACACAACGCCGAATGGTAATAAAGATGTGAATTGATGGAAAGGTCTACAGACTTATAAAAGCCTTATACTGTCTAAGTACAAGCACACACGGCATGGAATATACAGTTAGACAACACCTGTAAGACCTTTAGATTTCAAAAATGACTCACGTGGCACAAGCTACTACCCAAAGCACAAAGGAGCTTCACTATTATTTAGTAGAGTTTATAAGACATCTAATCATCGACTGGAAACAACCAAAGAAAAGATAGATTAAGTTTAAAGCTCAAATGGAAGAAAAATTCGAGATGAGCGATCTAGGATTATTAGCTTACTATCTTGGAATTGAAGTCACACAAACTGAAGGTGACATATCAATAAAGCAATCTGCCTACGCAAACAAGATCTTAAAGGAAGCTGGAATGCTAGAAAGCAACGAGACAGTTATACCAATGGACCCAGGAACAATTCCTAGACACAGAATCGTCACCGTAAGGACATGTGGTCAACTTCAACTAAAAACAAGCTTAATGGATGTATAAGATATCTGCTTCACACAACCCACTTAAGTTATTCTGAAGATGTACAGTAGACGTTTTATGCAAGAACCCACGAGAGAGCAACATATGAAAGCCATGAAGCAAGTACTGACTTATGTGAAAGAACAAAAGAATAGGAATTCTCCTACAACATAATGGAGGAATACAATACAAATGGATTTTCAGTGACATAGCTACGGAGTCAACACACAAGAAGCAAAGGAACTACTGCGTTAAATTCTACTATTTTGACTCACCATTAAGCTTTAGCACACAAAAAGCAAGCCACTGTACATTATCATCCCTCGTATCTGAGTTTCATCGACAACAGCAACAGCAACTCAACAATTATGGTTTAAAAAGACTCTACTAAGCATACTTACAACACTCAAAAGAAAGAAAAGATCACGAAAGTGGTTGATAAACAAATCACCAAAATACAACTAGAGAGGAAGAGAACCCCGTTTATTTCATGGAAGAAGCCAAGCACTTGATACAAAAGTACCAGCTTAGCATAGAGAGAATTGCGTGAAAGAGACGACAACCAGTAGGAATTCTGAAAGTGAGATGTATCAAAGAGGCTGTAAATACTCACAAAGCGTGACCAAAGAATAAGTTTCTAATAATTATGCAAACCATCCGGACCACAAAGATTCTACGTCACAGCGCTTCGATTGAGAGGGGAGAACGAGGTTGGCCATATACCCCAGCCAACTGGTTAATCCCCAGACCCGCTGTCACATTTGACAGTTACAAAACAGTTACGTAATGGCGGTTACCAAGATAACATCACAAATGGTTCAGGAACACAACCATTGCAACACTTTTGCGAATCACAGCCTATTCAATTAGTATAATTATGCCAGTTTCATATGTATTCGTAGAAAGATTAATGACAAAAAAATTTAATTATTACACAAGTTTAATTCAATCAAAAATTTCGGTATATTTTGATTAAGTTAGAACATCGATCCAAGTTTTTTTTCTTTTCAACAGGGAGATGGCAGTAAAGCAATTTTTAGTTGGTTTAACCTTGTCACTGTATCGATCACTTTCGCATGATTGAGATAGCATTTCCTTAGAAATAATTGCACGCGTACCAGGAGCTAAAGTATAACATGACATGATTAAGTCAACGAAAATTCTATACACGAATTCTATACATCATTAAGGCAACATCATATCAATTACAGATGAGTAGGAAACACCCTTGAATACAAAAAGGTGCAGGCGGAGATTGAGTATTATAATTATTTCTATTAATGTCCATTTACCCTTTTTAGTTACAATATCGTAGAAACAGTAGCTTATCAATATACTATATAGTAGGAGATAAACATCAAGGAAGCTTAGTGGAAAAATACAATATTTCGTCCTCAAATTGGAATAAAATAAGCACTAATTATGTTTCTTCTAATCTGCTTATTAAGCAACTTATTCTAATGCTTATTGTGTTCCCTTTTAATTCATATTTTACACGTTAGCAAGACAATAAAAGCTAACGTCTACTTTGGAATTATGAAATCTTGTGCTGGAAATGTCAAAGACCGAAAGTCTGAGGGCCTAAAGTAAACATGGTTCTGGTATTTATACCCTCTTTAATCCGTCATTACGGATCATTAAACCCTAATCTTCTCTAAGACACCATCACTTCTGTCTTATGATCTTTTGATCTTGCTTATAGTTTTGTGTAACTCAATCGAAGACGGTACATAATAATGTGATCATTATCTTATTAGATAATAATCACTATTGTACTCTTTTGGTTTCAATAATATATAATCATTCGGTTAACATTAATCCTGCCGACTATTGTGTTCTAGTTTGCGGCGGTTTATAATCCTTTGACACCATCACACAATAGAAGTACAAGTATCACATTGAAATATTCTATGTTCAAGACATTTAATGTTAGGTTTTTAACCATATACTAGCTAGCAAGGTTCATTGCATGTTTCTGATGATATAATAATTTTACTTTCTTTTTATATTATATTCATTAAAATGACTTTCCGTTGGTATAAATTTGACAAAGGTTGTAATTAAGGAGAAGATCAAGTTACCCTTCAAGTAGCTTAATGCCATGATGAAGCCCATGTTGAATAGTAGTGCAAGGCCAAACAAGGCACCAAGTGATTTCCAGAAATAGTGCTCATCAAAATCTAGCCCGCGGCTTTGAAGTGTTTGCAGCCCCACGGTTGTGTTTGTAGAAATGATCATCTGGTTGTAGAAATTATAAAATGAATATTATACCAGTTAGTGAAGAGAAATTAGCTCACGTAGATACATGAACACACTGCACACTTTATTTGTCACATGAATATTGCAAAGCCATCGATATAATAAAAAGGATATATACATACTTAATCTATAGTAGAAAATATAACCAGATTTTATTAGAATTGGTAAAAGCCATATTGAAAGGCTCCTTGATTTTCTTGATCATTCTTGATCAATATACATAATATTTATAGATACAAATAGATAGGCTTGAGCCCACACTACAAGAAAAAGTAGAACAGGTGACGAAGTTTTCCCGGGCGACATTTGTCGCCCGGGAAAACCCACTAAACGAC
>BQNB010197007.1:0-11247 GCA_026074375.1 Tanacetum coccineum | reverse complement strand
GGGTTATTCACCCCCACCTATATACGGAGTATTCAATTCCCTCATATGCCGTATTGGTCTTCTATCAGAGGTATGAAATTTTTTATGACCTATGTACTAACTTTGTCCAAATTTTACAGATATGGCAGGACTACCACCCAGAGCTCAGAGGCATTTGTGGCTTAGGTATGGTATAGAGGGTTACGATGAGGGGATAGTTCAAGATTACGAGCTCAGACTTGCTACACTATTTAGCAGACAGGTTAACCAGGTTCATATACAAGACTTTTAGGGGTTGACAGAGGAGATGAGACAGGCATTGATTGGTAGATTTAGGATGGTGTATATTAGGGCTGAGGGATAAGTTTTTACTAGCCATACTTGGAGGAGAGTGTTTGAGGATCAGGGGCGTTGGTTCTTGAGTTCATGTTGGAGTTCTTTAGTACATGTAGGAAGAGTGATACAGAGCTGGGGTTGGACATTGTTGATACCCTGTGTTTCCAGTTAGGAGCAGCTAGGCGTAGCATGACTTGGAGACAGTTTATTCTAGACTTGGGATTACATACGGCGGAGGAGATGGCTGTAGATGGTTTTAAGGCCTACTGGGTAGGTAGTTTGAGGGAGATCACCGATAAGGGTAATCTAAGTGATTACTGGACTAGGATCTCTTTGGGCGGAGATTTTCTGAGGGTGGTCCTGATAACATCAAATAGTTAATACATTTTAATATCAAATTCCCTATGAAAATGCTTATAAATAAGTTATATATGCCTGAAAAACACTACTTAATTGTTTATATTTAGTTTCAGGTACAATGTGAAGCATTTGAGCAAAAGACGCGGGATTTGGACTTAGAAGGAGCAAAAGTGACAAGTTCAAGACTTGTTACGGCGTAACATCCTCGAAGGATTACGCCGTAACATCCTATAATGAAGAAATGAGTCATCACACCCTTTTACGGCGTAAAGCCTCTCATACTTTACACCGCAACATTCAAATCTCAAGGGATGACTTATCCGAGTCAGCATTACGGCGTAACATCCCCGAAAGATTACGCCGTAACATCATTTTTGCCTAGAAAAATTGGATGCTTACGTAGCAAGGTTACGGCGTAACGTCCCATAACTGTTACGCCGTAACATATTCGAAGTGTATAAATAGAGCCCTCATCCGGCTCATTCAGCATCACTCACCAACACACTTCATTTCACAGTTCCAATGGGTGAACCAAGCCCTCAAGGTTCGAAGCATTCCATCAGGAGGTCCAAGGGAGAGTCACTTTACATAATTCTTGTATTTAATCATTCATAAGATTCACTGTAAGAACAAATGATGATTCAATCCATGTTTACTTCCATTAATTCTTGCATTTCTGTTACTATGAGCGGCTAAGCACCTTTAGTGCTGGCCTAACCATGTATTTACTATTGTTATGATTATGATTTCCTGTTCAATTATGGTTCTGTTAGATATCCTTGTAGCCTTTCATTGATCCCTGTGTTTTGGTAGTATAGAGGGTAGCTTAGATCTTGTTAATCCTGATATTAGACTAACCAGGTTGAACTTGGGATTAGTGGGATACTAGGGTAGCTTGACACCTATCCCTAGTGTAGGAATTTACCCCATTACCGCCTTTGCCACATTAAATACTTAAAAAACACAGAAACTCTTTCAGAGGGGGTTAATAATTGTTTAGGTTATATAAACGGTTTTAAGGATAGTTGGGAATTAACCACTGCGAACTTGGATGCCCTGCTCGTGTGATCGTAAGGGAATGTGGGATCGCAGAGTAAGTATAGGACATGCCTTAAATGCCAATTCAGGCCTGTTGACATAAGAACCACTAATGGAACTTATAATTGAACATTGCACAGGAAAATGTAATTATAACAGTAGTAATGAAATGGTTAGGTTAGCACGCTTTTCTCCCTGATTACTTCTACAAATTTACTTTTCTACACATTGCATTTACTTTTCGTAGTTCTTAAAATCAAACCTAAAACCATTTTCAAATCATGACAATAATCAAATTAAACTATTTAACCTTAGCTCTTGGGAGTACCTTGGATTTACCAAACTACTGCACCGGGTTCTCTGTCCGTTAGTGTGTGTATAGGTAAATGAGTTTTATAAATTTAAAACTTGGTAAAATATTGTTCAAAGCAATTTACGCATCATGATTTTTGGCCCGCGGCCTGGGAGCCTAAAAATTGCATCAAGTTTTTGGCGCCGCTGCCGGGGAGCTAAAATTAGTTATAATTTGAATTTATGTATATATTTTATTTTTTGAATTCTTTCGTAAGTATGTTCTGCTAGTTTTTATTAATTTTCAAATATGGAAGATGATGTTGACATCAATACGCTCACCATAGAGCAATACCTAGCTTGGGTCCAAGACGATAATGACTTTAAGTTCGAGATCAATAGCAACTTTATGAGGGAATTAAGACGCAAACTCTTCAAAGGTACCGATGATAAGGATGTACACGAACATGTGCGGAGGGTATTAGAGATCTCAGATCTTTTCCACTTCCCTGGCGTTACTTACGATGCTGTTATGCTTAGAGTGTTTCCTATTACACTAAAGGGGCCAGCATTGAGATGGATAAACAGACTTTCAGCAGGATTGGTCACTACATGGGATCTTCTTGAGAAAGCATCCATCAAGCAATATTGTCCACCTTTCAAAACTGTCAAGAAATTAGGAATAATCTGCAATTTTAAACAAGAGATGAATGAGACATTGTATCATGCTTGGGAAAGGTACAATGATCTGCTGTTTAAATATCCACAGCAGGATCTAAACTGCCAACAGAAGGTTCATATCTTCTACACTGGATTAAACATCCCTACCCGTAAAGTGCTCGACTCTTAAGGATTCATTCCTCTGATGACACCAACTCAATCCCTTATATCAATACAATTAATGGCTGAACATTCACATAATTGGTATGATGAAACAACCACTAGGGAACAAATCACCGATAGCCAGAATAACGTTGATATAAAAAAACCTAAAGAAAATATTCATGCTATTCAAGCAAGTTTCAAAGGGGCACATCTAACCATGGAGTGCCCTCTCGAAAAAAAGGACAAGGCAGTTGAGCAGAATAAGTATATGAGATCTTTGGAGGAGACCATCATCAAATTTTGCGAAGACTCAGTTACAAAACAGGCCACAGATAATGAATGGATTAGGAAATTAATCTAAAACACGAACTCAAACATAAGGGCACTTAAAACTATAACAAAGAACCTGCAAGAAAAAGCTTATCAATTAACCCAAAAAGTCCTTAGTAATACAGGTGAAAAAGTCAAGGCAAGAACGATGGTAGGTAAGGAAAACGTAAAGGAGCTGGTTCCTCGTGACTTACCAGTTGTTCAAACTTATGTACCACCCATGCAATTTCTAGGTAGCCCTTACAAAACTCACAAAACTATTTACGCGATTGGAATTCCTAAGGAAATTCAGGAGGGTAAAGGGGACATGAATGACGGTTGTGATATTACGGTCGAAGATGTAGAAAGGCTTAGGAAAATACTCACACCTTCCCAAAGGTATAGGCTGCCAAAAATTACCTGGCAAATATCTAATGGAACTACTTCGCATATAACTTCATCAACATAATGGCTCGTATTGGCAAAATGGAACTTACATTTCTCTTTGACTTGAGTATCCATGTTATTGCTAATCCAGCCCAACGAGTATGGAGAAGGATGTTAAGTAGTCAGCAATCCCAACTTTTGTACAAGAGTAGCTGAAATTGAGTTCTTTTGACTACATGTATCAACAATAGCTTTGATTACATCATGTTTCACTTGAATCTTCATTGTGAACAATTCTTCTTTTTCATCAGGCTTAACTTGTGTGTTTTGAGAGTTCTTTTGTGGTCCTACCATCAACGACAAGCTTTTATCTGCTTTTTTGATTGACCTGAGCTCGATGGTATCATCAACAAAGGTAGTAGCTGTTGTACGCTTCATTCGGTCATCTTTTATCCATTTTTTTAGAAATAACTCGGGGTGAGCCTTCCAACACTTCTCCTTCGTGTGTCCTGTGATGTTACACTCTTCACAAAATTTGTTCGCATTCGTACCTGAAATCGTCCCTTTTTTTAAATCCTTTTTAGGAAAATCAGTACTCGAACCTTCACCTTTCGATCTTTCTACAAACTTTTCACCGCTTATCTTATTCTTTTGTTCAATGGCCATTGCAATACTACTTGCTTCCGAAATATTAGATGCTGAGTATAAGCGCATTTCATTATGGACTTGTCTTGGTAAGCCAGCAACATATTTTGTTAAGACGTCTTCGGTATCAATGGAAATCCCCAAAGTTACTGAAAGACATCAAAATTTTATGGTATAGTCTTGCACAGTTTGCTCTCGTTGTTGACGTAAATTATGCCACCGCGTCCAATGGTCTTGAGACCCTATCGGGGAAGACATTCTTAAAATTTTTTGGTATAGTCTTGCCACAGTTTTGCTCTCGTTGGTGAGTTTAAATTATGCCACCGCCGTTCCAATCGGTCTTGGGACCCAAATAGGGTAGATTTCAGTACCGTCATTAGTAGTTGTGAATGCTTTTCCAGCCCCATCTTCTCCTCTTATTTTTAATTGAGAATTCCACCAAGCCAAAGCATGACTCGTAAGTTTTAACTTGCAAAAACCAACTTATCGCTGCTACTAAATCCGTACAGTGTGAAGTAAATCTCCAACTGATCGATCCAAGAATCAAGCTTTTCCACGTCAATAGTACCATCATATGTTCTATTCTTGCTTCAACTTTGAATGGATAATGAGGGACATGAACCTTGTTGTTATAATCATCTCCGTCTTCAATATCATCATCTTCAAACTTATATTCTGCATATCTTTCTTTCACGGGTGTCACGTAAGTTTCGGTGGTTGATCTCGGATCCAGCTGATTACAGATTCAAGGTCTTTGATGAGTTTATCAACCTTTCCTGCGAGGTCATCCGTACCAGAAGGTTGATCCTCCGTATTAGTCATATTCAAGGTTGTCCCTTTAGCCTACGGTGGTCGGCAATGTCGTTGAAGAATGGTTATACGTTCTCCTTATGCCTTGTAACCGGACTTAGTTTGTACCATACAAGTTAAACCTGGCTTTTGTTACCACTTGATCCTTCCAAAGATTTTAACCACAACGCCTTTGAAGGATGTTACAAATACTAGACGAAATAATGAATATTATGATAATAATGAAAAGAAATTTGAAGAATTTTGTTTTGTATTGAATCTCTCTGAAAAAAACACACTGATTGCTTTACAATGTTTTTGGTAGTACAAAATATGTTACCGGGTGTGAGATGATTCAAGATTGCTTGTTGGGTCGGGCCGGCAAGCTATCTTCGGGTTGGATCTTGCACTAAACAAAGTAGTTGGATGACCTGACAGTAAAGGTAAACCGTTAGCCTTATTGTGGGTTATGGACTCACGATTAGACTCGAGTGGAGAGTTAAGGACAATGTTATTAGAAGTTATATGTGTGTATTGGAATGTAAGAAACTCATACGTATTTTTCGGTATATGGTAGGGAGCTATTTAATAAGTGATAATCACATTAAATGATCTTAAAGTAGTTAACAAGTGAACTAATCCATTACACTTAAGATTGAATGTTGATTAATCACATTAAATGCAGATTAATGTAGGATTGGATATTAACTAATCACATTAATGCAGATTGAATGTTGCCATATCCGGGCCGAGGCCCGGGTCCAAATGTTATTAGTACAGCCTAGGCCCAGAGGCCTGTTATACGTACTATACATCATCAAGTCCCCCCAGTCTAGTATTTTTACTGCGTGCGACATTTGTTGTGTACGGTGAATATTGCTAGACTCAAATTCTTTATTACCGTGCTTTTGACACGATCGTTGCCTTCTCCGCGACTCTTCTTTAGCCTGGTAGGTGAGATCAGTAAGACGTGTCTTTTCTTTGACCCTTCATTTTCTAACTGACGTGACTCGTAGTCAGATTACACTTCTGTCATCACACTTTCTTTGCTTTTGATCATGTCCATTTGTTTGCCTAGTGGGGTACTCGTGCATTGATCTTGTGAGCCTGTCTATTAAATATACCAAGGGTATAAATACCCGCTTTGGTTTTAACTATTTTCTTTTCTTTCTAGATCATATGTCATTATATATGGTTTTGGACCGTGATAATCATGCCTATTATGGGCTGCACCCATATACATGTGTTGGGTGATGGTGCTGAGATGCTTGGTTTCTCGTGTTTGAACGGTAAGGACCCTGTAAGAAGAATAATTTTTCTATAGTCGGGGCAACACTAGGATTGGCCAGGTACCATTCTTGTTCATCTCTTAGGAGAGGATGAGAAGAATTTATGAGGATGGAGATACTCTCCATATATTGCGTGATGAGATGGGTAAAGGTGTGTCCATCTTGTACGAGCTTGTATTTGCTTATGATGCGAATAATAGTGCGAATATTACATTCGTCTTGAGACCAACGGAGAATGTACTTCCGTGGCGGGGTTAATTATTAGGTTACCCGTCTTAATGTGAATATAACATTCATTTTAAGACCAACAGAGAGTGTACTTCCATGGCTGGGTTAATTGTAAGGTTACCCGTCCTGATGTGAATATTACATTCGTCTTACGACCAACGGAGAGTATACTTCTGTGGCTGGGTTAATTGTAAGGTTACCCATCCTGATGCGAATATTACATTCGTCTTAGGACCAACGGAGAGTATACTTCTGTGGCTGGGTTAATTGTAAGGTTACCCGTCCTGATGCGAATATTACATTCGTCTTACGACCAACAGAGAGTATACTTCCGTGGCTGGGTTAATTGTAAGGTTACCCATCCTGATGTGAATATTACATTCGTCTTATGACCAACGAAGAGTATACTTCCGTGACTGGGTTAATTGTAAGGTTACCCGTCTTGATGCGAATATTACATTCGTCTTACGACCAACGGAGAGTATACTTCCGTGGCTGGGTTAATTGTAAGTTTGCACGTCCTGATCCGAATATTACATTCATCTTACGACTAACGAAGATTATACTTTCGTGGCTGGGTTAATTGTAAGGTTACCTGTCCTAATGCGAATATTACATTCATCTTACGACCAACAAAGATTATACTTCCGTGGCTGGGTTAATTGTAAGGTTACCCGTCCTGATATGAATATTACATTCGTCTTACGACCAACGGAGATTATGCTTCCGTGGCTGGGTTAATTGTAAGGTTACCCGTCCTCGTACTTTTTGAAGAATATCTCTTTCAAGCACGGAGGTGATTATGAGGTTGCTCATCCTTATGTCCCATAAAGGCATTTACACATATATTTTCGAATCAATAAAGTAGTATTTCACGTGTGTTAAAATAAATGTCATGCCAATATCAAAAAAGAGATAGTTAATGGTGTTATCATACCATTATAGCCCCCTAAGTTTAATGGTGCTATGTAGCATTAAAATTTTATAACAAAAATTATTTTCACATGTTGAATATTAATGAACATGTTATCGGGGTTTTTTAGTTTAGATATAACGAGTTGGTAAACCCGCGCTTCGCTGCGAGACTTTTGTTAGTCGTTGATATCCATCGTTACAGTTCTAATGGCCGAGATACAGTCATACATATTTGTTACCATGGCTGCTCGTACAATTTCATCACATGAACCATACCAATCCGTATACTCATAGGATCTTGTTTTTAATATTGATAATGCAACACTTTAAAGCTAGGCTCGCATGTTTAGTTGCTTCATGGGATCAATTTCTTTAGAATAAAAAGGTTGTGTCGATTAGATTTTTTAGGTGCGATCCACTTTATGGATCAATACCTTTGTTTTTGGTTTTTGTATTTTACTGGATGCCTGGTTTGTTTCTGATAAGTAGTGCAAGTTTATGGATTGTACTTGCATAAGTAATACATGCAAAGTCTTGAACCCGGTGGTGTCAACCAATAATTCGGGGGTGCGGTTAATTAAAAGTGCGCCGATGGACCAACGAATTAAGCAACCGCGGATTTCAGATCCTTCCACCATGTGGTACAACGAGAACCGATCTTTTCACCGCTTGGAGGTAAACCTTCCGCTGACTTGTATATGTAATCATATGTTGATTTTAAAAATATTGGTAGATTCTTAAACAACCACAATGGTATGAACGTAATGACGAAACAATGGAGGTTTGTTGTGTTGAGAACCGGAGCTTGTAAAACGTGTTGTGCGGCTAGAGGTTCTGCGGCTCATGATGTTGGTCATTTTGAATTAACTTGCAGGTATTTTATATATCCGTAAAGCTAAATGTGGCAAAAGTTTAAACCGGGTTACGCAACGAGGTGCTTTAGTTCGTGTCTTTTCTACCATTTGTAAAAATACTTTTCAGGTTTTAGCGCCAGTAAAAGGTGACGGAGGTAGGATAAAAAGTCCGGAGACTTGTTCAGAAAAGACAATGAAAGTAAGATCATCTTTGACATGATGAGAAGTCCATTAGTGGTAGTTATTAATGTTATCCGGAAATTCATGGACCGAGCATAAACTGAGGCACCGAAACCAGGTATTAATACGCTAAAATGTTGATTCCAAAATATATAATGCATAATCTTAAATACTATCAGGAAAGTTCAATTATCGGAGCACACACACAAAACTTCAATGGGTGTACGGAGGGGCTGTAGCTCCGCGTCTCTATACGTAGGTACGAGCCTAGACGACGGAGTATCTTGGCCCGTAAATCGTGATGACCAGAGGTGTCGATTTTTACGAAGGTCAACTAAGGATGGAGATCCAGCCAAAGTTTGAACCGGGTTAGGTAACGAGGTTCTTTAGTTCATCTTTTTGCTAACGGATTAAAACACGTGAATATGAACATAGCATTAATAGTTTTACGCCCGGACATGAAGGCGATGCCAGGACTGTTGTGAATACTAAAATATCCGGAGAGCAGAAATTCGCGAGCCAGGATATGCCTATAACTGGAGCTTCCGACGGAGGTATATAGAAGCTGAAATATTTGATTTTATAATAAAAATTTCAAATGCTCCACAGGAGCACGATTGCTGTAGCTCTGCGCTGTCATCCGAAGCTAGGAGCTTAGCGGGTGATGTATATAGACCAGTTAACAATGAAAGCTGAGCTTACGGAAGTTGGGTCAATAAATGATGAGCGGACCCAGTTAGGTATTTGACCCCGAAACACCTGTAGCATTGACTTTTCATTCTATGCTTAAACGTTAAGCTTATGCCTATCGAGCCGCGTCTCCGTCTGAACGGAGGGACTTGAAGGGGGCAGGTTACCGAATGTTAGGGCCGGACGTAGATTACTATACCATAGAGGCATTGAAGGTAATGACCGGAGTATTTACTCTCGTAATAATAGCTTCCGCGCACTCATTGATTGATCACGGAAAACAGAGAGTACGGTGCGGCTTTGATAGACGAGGTGTAACAGCCTAAGCGAGCGACACAAGAGGTTCATGACCTATACATGTGTGCTTTATTTGATGAAATTCATGACAGTCTAGAAAAATAAACATTTGTTTTTCTCCCCATTTTTTTTTTTTTTTTTTTTGTAGCCTTTGACTTTTTAATGAAAAGCAGTGATCTAGTGGATTATAGAAAGTATTCGATATCCCGATAATGTGCGATTCGTACTAAGGAGCAAATGTAACCATTATGCGTTAACCATGCTTCTTTATCTACACATGTTTTACTTTTCTCGATAAATATTACATTTTTAAGCTAAGAGCATAACATTTATAACTTTCAAATGAGAAAAGTATATACCTTTTGGCAGCATAGCTAGTAACCAATGTGTATATCGTAGGATTGTTGGAAAGAAAAAACAACACAATCCTATATGTCTTATTATTATAGTGTGTGTTTTGTTACTTAGACACTTTACTTTTAAAGCATATATAATGACGCAAATCACGACTGAATTTACCATCATAACAAAATCTTGTTATGCTTATTTTTTTATCTATTTCATGTAAAATGTACATAAGTGCCATTTTATTTTAGTAAGTCTACTAAAATCAACTTGTATTTTCTGCATAGCATGAGGCAATGGCTTTAATGGGTCAACATGCTTTGCTTATTTACTCTTTTGTAGCATGACGGGACTATTACTAACTATATGCAAGAAACTTTGCATAGGTGTACTAGCTAGGTAGTAAATGCATCGAAACTATGCCATGAGCCTCTTTTTTTTGTAAATGCCATAGCATGTTAACTTTTTTTTGAATCATATTCATGAGTATTATATTCAAAGCATGCAGAGTCTTACCTTATATTTTCAAAAACGATGCTTATGTTTAATGTATCATAAGAAAGGTGACTTTTCATGGCATTTATATGATCAGACATAGAAATTAAAGACTTAAAAATTTCACTTCAAGATGCCAAATGGGTAAACTTGTACCAGGAGATACAAAACTATAATCACCCCAAAAACCATATGGTTCCAATTTCCAAACCCGTTGTCACGCGTCTCTATTTCAATTCCTTTTTTTGTTAAGCGTTTTTCATAAAGATGAGAACACGACACATGTTTTGTTCGTGGTCCCACGGATGGCGCCAACTTGTTAGTACAAAATATGTTACCGGGTGTGAGATGGTTCAAGATTGCTTGTTGGGTCGGGCCGGCAAGCTATCTTCGGGTTGGATCTTGCACTAAACAAAGTAATTGGATGACTTCTTGCACCAGTAAAGGTAAACCGTTAGCCTTACGGTAGGGACGGACCCCACGATTAGATTCCGACGTGAGAGTAAGAACACATGTTATCAGAGGTATGTGTGTGTATTGGGAAATGTGAGAAAATCATACCTTTTGGGGTGTCAGATGAGGTGACTAATCACATGAAATGCATATTAATATAGGATTGGATATTGACAAATCACATTAAATGCAGATTGAATGTTGACTAATCACATTAAATGCAGATTAATGTAGGATTGAATATTGACTAATCACATTAATGTAGATTGAATGTTGCCATATCTAGGCCGAGGCCCTGGTCCAAATTTGATTAGTACAGTCCAGGCCCAGATGCCTGTTATACGTACTATACGTCATCAGTTTTCGTTGCTAATGAGGCCTCCCAGTCTGTTTTTTCCATAATCCCTATTTACAAAGAAACTAAATGATAAGATTGAGTTATGGTCAAAGTTATCATGCTAAAAGTTTGGAGTTATCACTTGTTATTCTATGGTCAAAGTTATCATGCTAAAAGTTTGGAGGAGTTATCACTTATTATTCAA
>BQNB010197005.1:0-11247 GCA_026074375.1 Tanacetum coccineum | reverse complement strand
CCCACATCCCTTGTATTTATTTGTTTTTGGCGTAATAAAACTTACCGGGGAAACCCTTTACCCAAAAATTTCCAACGTTTAACTCTTTTTATTAAGAATTATACCCCATTGTATGCGGAACTACAATGGGATTGAATGACAATGTGTGTGTGTGATCTCCTCACTAATAACTTTGCATAAACCTAAAGTGTTATGCAAAGCTAACTACTGTACTAACCAACTGAGCTTGCTCAGGGACTTAGTAGATTTGGAGGAGTAGATGCGTGTTTGTGAAAGTTATGACTTTCAATGCACAAACTTAACATCTACTCCGTTACAAGAGTTCTATTTATACTACCTAGGTAGGGTCACACCCACATAGGTGGTAAGCATTAATCCCAATCCTGACACTGAATTGTCTTACACCCTCTTCAGGATAAGTTGACTTCAGGAGATAAGAGCTTGGAATTATCTGCTTTCAAACTATCCTGCCTATTCTTCAGTCTCTTGTCTTCAGGGTCATCCAGTTGTTAGATATCGTATGGGGCTTAGTGAGTCATGGAAAAGACTGTGCAAAATCAAGGCCAAAGACCAAAAAAGTCAAAGTCAAAGTCAATCCAGAAGAATCAACAGTCAAACCGGAGCCGGAACTGAAGAATACTATTGGATGCAATCTTAACCCATCTGATGGGCCGGGAAAGCCCAATAGTATAATTATGAAGACTGTGAAGACCAAATGGGCCCTCAATCAATTTCAACAGCCCATTTGTGTGCAATTGACAAAGACTGTGAAGACTTTGAAGGCCCAATCCTAGCCCAGTTACAGCCAATCTCAGCCATTGTACACACAAAAAACATGTTTGGTGGAATGTACTTGTAACGCGAAACAATGGAGATAACCTTCTGGATATTGGATGTATGGTTAGGGAGCATATGTGCTAAACCTTATTGGGCCCAGACACACTCAATTGGGCCCAATACAAGCCCACACACCCAATTGGGCCCAATACACAAACCCAATTGGGCCCAATACACAAACCCAAGCCCAAAACACCTTTTTTATAAAACTCAAGGACCAAAAATGTAAATTTTAAAAAAAACCTTGTTTTATAATTAAAAATGAAAAAAATAAAGAAAAGGGCCAAAAATGCCAAGTTTGAAAGTTGTTTTATAAAGAAAAATGAAAAAAATAAAACACAAGGGCTGAAATTGCAATTTTCCAAAAATCCCTTTTACCCTTTTAGTTATAAAACGCAGGGACCATTTTTGCAATTTACCCTAACCTTCTTTATTTCTCTTTTTATAAAACCACAGGGACCAAATTGGTCACTTTCCAAACTTTGTTATAACTGAAAAATGGCTTAAAAAGAAAATGAAAAGAGAATGAAAGATGAGGGACCATTTTTGCCTCTTCCCCAAACTTCCCTTTTAAACCCTGCAACCCACCCCGTACTGTAACCACCTTCCCGCCAAACCCAAACCGCCTCTTCCCACGGTTTCTAGCTCCAAACCACTATCCCAAGTACCTTCCCAGCTCACCCATACCATTTCCCACCTTACCCTGCCCCTATAACCCTTCCCACTTGGTATTTCACACAACCCGACGATCCCCATCAATGGCTGAGAGTGCTATAAGGCCAATGAAAGGCTAGGATTGCTTGGGAAGCATTACACACTCACAACAAGCTCGTCCCAAGTCATTTGAGAGGCTATAAAAGAAAAGAAGACCAAGCCGAAGACCACACACCATTTTTTTTATGTTTTTAGTTTAAAATTAATTCCAAGTCTTTCTTTTAAGCATTTAAGTGTAATTCAGTTTATTTAAAAGTTTTATGTTGTAACATCTTCAGTTTTAAATAAAAGTTAAGAGTTTTTGTGATATAGCCATTGTCAAGAATTTAAAATCTTATTTAAACCCTTTTAATCTGTTTAGACTTATATAAAAACGTGTTAAAGTTGTTAAACTCAGCTTATGAACTTGTTTCACCCTTTTAATTCTTTTAAAAAGCTAAAAAGAACCAAAATTTATACTTAAGGGGGTGTTTGGTTTAGCCTTAAAATGGGTCATGTGGGAGTTATCATGGGTTGTAACCACTCAGCCAACTTTGGCTGAGTGTGTAGGGTTTATTAAGCCACTTTAATTACCATTTTTAGTTTGAAGTAAGTTTTTGTGCTCCTTTGTATTTCTGTCAAAATTTACATAAGTACCAAAGGAGACCTTACGGGCTTTTAACTGTTGAAACACTAAGCACCTCATTTCTGTGTTGTTAGAGTTACAAAAAGCCAAAAAGAAAGACCCCTTGTTCTGTCTTTTAACCTCACCAAGTATAAGTCAAAGTTTGGCTTTGCAATTTTTTTAAGAACCCTCAATTTTAAGCTACAATATCAGCAGCTTATTTTGTTTTCTAGACTCTCAAACTTTGAAAATAAGCTCATTTGCCTCCCTTATTAATCTGTTTTGGGTTTATTTTGGCTAAAAAGCTCTTAAGAGCTTATTTCAATAAGCTAAAAAAGCCCTTAAGCTCACTGCCTTACTTCCCTGGTGCTTGAGCACCATGAATTAGTCCCTTTTATATCTAGACTTATTTGTATTAAGCACTTATTATTTTAGCTTTTAATATTTAGCTTTATTACTAGTTCTTTAAAGTTCCCCAAATCTTATAGCTTATCTCACACCTTAGAAGTAGCTTATTTATGGCTTAAAGTTCCCTTCTTTTCTGTTTCCATTTAAAAACTGACACTATAGGCTTAAATCAGTTCCCAGCTTATTTAGGCTATTCTAGTTGCCTTAGCTTTTTAGGACGTCCCCCTCTCTTATTAAACTGTCCCCCATAGATTTTAGCTTATTTTGTTAGCTTAAACCCCAAAAAGAAAGAAAAATAAGCCATAAGCTTATTTAGCTTCTGTCAGTCCAAAAGCTTAAGTTTCTAGCTTATTTAGTGAGTAAAAAGCATAAGTGCTTTTGACATAAAGTTAACTCCCCTTGATCCCCTTTACAACTTTGCTTCTTTGCCTTTTTTATAATAACTGTTTGGGACCTAAGTGTGAAATCGTGGCTTCCACTCGGACTTTTGTTGTAATGTTTGTCTTTTGTAGTTAGCATTGTTAGTCCCTGTGGTTAACTACCCTGTTATTTCGTTAGTCCTTGTGTCCTTTCACTGTTAGTCCCATTAGGTTAACCACAGTTTAGTTTTTATAATTTAAAATAATTAATTAGGTTAAAATTTATTATATTAATTACTTTTTATATAAACATAAAATTTGGCATTTTACATTTTTTAAAATTTGTTAACTTTATTCTTTAATTTAATTTTTATTTTTCAGATTCTTAAACTTTTATTATTTTTGTCTTTTCTATATTTCTTAGTTTTAATTAGTTTTTAATCTTATAAATTCATAAAAAATCAAAAATTAATAAAAAAATAATTTTCTTTTTTACATAAAATTTCCTTTTGTCATTTTAGTGTCCTAGAAAAAATATAAAATTTAGTGATTATAGGTTTTAATTTTTTATAAATTTCATCTTAGACCCAGTTTTAACCAAAAACCGGGTGCGTTTTACCGTTTCTTTTCGTTTTACATTCAAACGACCTCCGTTTTAGTTCTAGTTTTCTTTATTTTTCAAATTAAGTTAATTAGAATTTAATTTTGATTTTTAATTTAATTTATCATTTATTTTCTTAATTTTTAGTATTTAGGTTTCCCGATACTAATTTTGTTTCCCGTAGTTTTTAAGATCCCCATTTCCTATATCTGTTTCCCGTAGATTAAATTAGGTTTTATTTAATTAATTTTAGTTGTAATTATATCAGTGTTTCCATCATATATTCTCCATCATTCAATTTCTCATCAAACCAGGATTACTTTCAATTGCAGCCTCGTTGGGACATACGACCCGGGAATATCTCTTCCGGAATCTTTTTATTATTGATTCTTATATATTTAATCTCTTTGTGTAGATTTTGACCTTTTGCCTTGGTTAAGGGCATTTGGTTGAGACTTGCATTTGTGTTTTTTTTATATATATACTATTTGACGAATCACTAATCCTCCAACCATCAGCTTTTAATACCACATGTTTAACATAAGGATCTTTGTTGATGAATTAGTGTATGCGTGTGTGTGTTTCAAGGTGCATTTAGTGTGGGTTTAGAGAGACTTTATAAATTGTCTTTTATTCATTAATATTGATATAATGAGCATGACTTATAAGTGTTAAGCTCTCTTAATAAAAAATAAACTAACTCTTTTTATTTATAGTGTCATAGGGGAGTAACAATAATAACTTAACAGTTGTAGTCCCTACACCATACAAGTTTTACAAAGTAGATTATTTTTATTTCTAAAACTATTGTGATTTGTTATTTAGTTGACTGAGATCAATTTGTAATTGTGTTGGATTAATTTTCAATAAGATTGTGTGTTAGTTTTCTAAATTTGTTCATGGTATCAGAGTAGATTTAACGATCTTGCTTTGTATATGTTCTTCAAAACATTTGGGGTTTCATAATATTTTAGGATATTTCATTTTTCAAACATTTTTGTTCAATTAAGCTTTGTTAATTGATAGATCTTGTAATAACACTGCTTGATTTTTTTTTTGAAAAAGCCTAATTTTTTAGAAATTTAGGGTTTATGTATTTTGGGGCTTTTGACTTTTAAGGCTTTAATTGATCGATTAACTATTGTTAGTGGATAGATTTATTATAATTACACCTTGTTAAGAGGTTTTTGGTAAAAATACTTAATTTTCAAAAAATTAGGGTTTTAAGATTTGGGGCTTTCTATTGATTAAGGTTTTGGTGGCTAATTAACTTCTGGTTGTTTGGTTCTTGGTTGGTTTGAGTTTTTATACTTTGATTTCATTGCATCTATTGACTAAGTGAATCAAGAGTGTAGTGATAAGACTTCTGCCATAATTGTGTGCTTTGTAACACCTCTCATACCCTTTTACTTGTTTTATCTTTTTAATTTCTTTTTAGAAACTAGAGGATAGGTTGAGGTTATTTGAGTGAATTTTTACAGTTTAGATTAGTGATTGTGGTGTTGGTGATTAATTAGTCTGAGTTACAGTTTGCTTGGTTACCTATACATTTACCTTATAATCTTAACTATACTTGACATACTTCTTAAAAAGCAAGAAATCATGTCCCTGTTCTGGAATTGGTTATTCTGTTATGGTCCACTATATGACTTGCATTGTTAGTTGCCATATGGTGGTTTTACTGTTTTTGTTGATATTTTTTATTAATTTTGTTGTTTGTTTGTTTTGTCATCATGAGATTTGGTCATGGACACAACTTTGGTGAATTTAAGCATTATGAAAGATATGATTCTGAATCTTATAATGAAAATGTAACTAAAATCTGCAAACTTGATTTTAGTCATCTAATAAATTTGCATCCTAATAACTCTGCTTCTCTCACTGGTGTGTCTAGTAAACTAAAAGAAACTGAAAATTATAATGTTTGGTCTTATCCTATCTTACTTTCTTTAGAAAGAAAAAATAAAACTAGTTTTAATGATGGCACAAGTTGAAGATCACGTACTGATGAAGTTTTAAGTAGATAGTGGGATAGAGTCAATGCTATTATTTTTGTTAGATTTGAAACTCTATTTCTGAGGAACTTTACCTTGGGAAAATGTTTTCTAAAAGAGCCTCTAATGTTTGGGAAGAATTGAAAGAATCATATGATAAGGTTGATGGTTCTTTCACTTTTAAACTACATCATAAAATTAACTATTTATATCGAAATAGTTATTCAATTGATGATTAATATCATAAACTAAATACTTTGTGGAAATAGTTTGATGCATCAGTCTAAATGCCTAAATGTACTTGTCATGCTTCTAATGATTTTAAAAAGCATAATCGATTGTTGAAGCTAATGTTGTTTTTAATAGGTCCGAATGTTTCTATATGCAAATTAGAAATAACACTCTCTCTAGATTTCCATTGCATGATGTTAGAATGGTTATGTTTTTATCTCTAGTGAGGAGTCTCACAGAGTTGTTATGTCTCGTAGTAGGTTTAGACTCTCCTGACACACCCCGTTAGTGGCAGAAACACAGGATGCGACGATACTATTCATCGTACAAGATACAAGATCATACACTTTACAATTTACAAAGAAATAAAACTTGGGTTAAGACTTGACAATAAAATAAACAAAATCCCTCTTGACCCAATCTCCTTGGGTTACATCTTTGCTCTTCTAATATCATTCATATACCTTGATTGATACACCTGAAAATGATACTAAAAAACATCAACAATAATGTTGGTGAGCTTGTAGGTTTGACCTCAAACCCAAAAGTTGTGCCAATATCTCAAAACAGTGGACAATAGTGCAATATGATAGTGGATATATGAGAATCACCCATGACTTAGCATCCTCGTTAATCATGTAAACACGACCTAGCATACCCGCTAGTCAATCACCCTGCCCTAGCATCCCCACTAGTCAGGAAACAAAATATGTCACTTACGCACCTAAAGGGCCTACCAGCTGGAGCACCATATTAGGGCAGGACCATAACCCTTGCCGTGTCAAACACAGTACACGCAAGTAGAATCACAACCCTTGCCATGCCAAAGATAGTACACGTAAGTAAAATCACAACCCTTGCATGCTAAACACAGTACATGCAAGTAAAATCACATCATATATATTCACATAGCAATCATAAGCACATAATTGTCCCAAAAACAAAACCATGTTTCGCACAGTTCAATTTCAAAACAGTTCAAAACACATTTGAGTATCATTTTTCCCCAACGGAAAAATAGTAGAAAAATGGGGCTACGAGAACTCACCTCAACAACAAATATTGCAAACTGCACAAACCTCAAACTTAATGCACAAATAATCTCAACGCAAGCGCACAACAGTACCCGACCATGACCTAATCATTTACGATACTTTATTAATGTTTGTATAAAGTTGTCTTATTATACAGGTATTCGTCTTTATTCACACCTAGATTTTCAATTCTGTTACAAAAATCTCTTTCCTTATCACAAAACCTTTACCCTTTATCTTAAAATCGTTATCTCATAACAAAACCGTTATCTTTTACCAAAATAGTTATCTCATAACAAAACCATTATCATTTACCAAAACCGTTATCACATAACAAAACTGTTATCTTTTATTATGGTTGTGTGGTAGATTACTCAAAACGACTCAAAACACTTGGGCTAAATGTGACATCAACATCATTAATCGAAACACCGATCACCGTTGAAACGGGACAAACGATCAAACAATCCAAGAAAATCTGACGAGAAATAAGTGGGAATTCGAAGATCGAAAATAAACGAATAAACATCTTAGCAATGTTAAAGTATACATATACATATATATATTTATAACAATAAAATAAGTATATTTTATTATTTTCGTCTCTTTATCGGCTAAAAAGGTAATAATAAAACCTTGTCATTTTAACATAACCACGCTTGATCGTTAAATCTCGACACTTAAAGTTTATCAAAAGTCACGTTTCGTCCTTTAACCGAATCGAAACAAATAAGTTTTCACAATATTTTTTTCTAAGTGTGGGATTTTTATAAAAATTTCGGCATGAACCTTTCGTTTATACAACATTTCCCAAGATTTTAAAATCTCAATTCTAAACACTTTTTGTAAGTCCTCAAGTTTAAACATTTTTCCAAATTCGCAATTCCAAACATTTTTCCCAATTCTTGCTACCTTCCGACCAAACACCAAATTCTATATCTCAAAAATACTTTAGCAAAACGCATTTCCTTCCATCGACTTTCAATATTGACACGAAATATGTTTCACTTTAAAAAAAACCACCTTAAACGTATTAAACCACTAGTTTTCGCTTATTGGGCCTTAAAGTCCATTATAGTTTTAAAGTTAGCCTGTTAACTTTATTTTAAAAATATTAATAGTTATACTTTATTGGGCCGAAGTCCAAGTAGAAATCCAAAACCATTATTTAGGCCCATTTAAGCCATAAGCCGAAATATAAGTCGAAACCAATAAGCTATAAGCTAGAATATATAAGCCAAAACCAATAAGCTATAAGCTAAAATATATATTGAAAACATAATAATCCATAAGCTCGTAATATAAGCCGAACTAAATAAGCTCTAAACCGAAATAAGCCAAAATAAATGGGCCAAGCCCTCTTTTTTTGTTGGGTCGAGTGCAACCAAGCCCAAAACCATGATTATGGTTGGGCCAAGTCCAACAAGCATAACCCAAAATCAAATAAGCCCTTTTACACTAGCTTATTTTTAAGCATTCTTCAAAATAAGCTCTAAAGTACTTTGACAAAACAATAAAAATACCACCACAACCAAAATATTTAAACTTTCGACCCTTGTTTTCCTTTTGTCGATTTTGACGCAAACAAACACCCCTTTTATACACTTTTTGTTTCTAAGAATCGATTTTTATGACGATCAACTTGTACAACAAGTATTAAGACACCATAATAAGCATAAAAGTACAACTTAAATCAAATTTAGAAAATTTACAACTTTGGCGAGTTTGGTTCGATTTTGACGCAAGAGAAATACCCAAAAAACTTTTTCTATAACCCGCGTCTATCTAATATTAACCCACTATCGATCTTTTAACCCCGTGTTCTTGGTACTCTTAAAAAATTCAATGTTTCTTGTGGTTTGGTGCTTCGTCCGAAATAGAGAGAGATAAGAGAGATATATATATTTTTGTGTTTGATTTCAAAATGAGAATGAAATGTTGAGGTTATGACAAATGCTTTGTACCATGCATGGACAACCAAATCTAAAAAGAAGCCTTGGTGTCTCCTCCTTATATACGTCCCAAATGGGAATCTTATGGGGTCTCGGGTTTATCTTTTCGTATCGGGATCACTTAAAAGCTCAAAGTTTGATGATTTACATAGTTACCCAAGTTTTATTAATATTTCCATTGCGTTTAAAATCATTTTTCCATAAATCTAGGTTATTTATACGACACATATCACCTTAATTTACTAAAAAAATTATATTTAGAAGCTGTCGGCCGCGTCAGAACCGAAAACATGAATTTTTGTTTAAAACTCAACCGAACCATCCTCACAATTATGAAAACATCTTAAATCCACAAATTATGCTTTGTTAAAACCAACTTGCTTAAAATTTACACTTTAACGACCGTTACAGTCTTTTTACCGAATTTCACAAAAATGTCTATTTTTCTGAAAACTTTCAAATCACACACCAACGATTTACGTTTTAAACCAACATTTTCCAAAATCATGAATTTATTTAAATAAATGAGCTCATTACACACTTTCGAATCACTTAAACTTATTTCCAAACAAACTGTCGTGCCGGTACGCGCTGCGTGACGATTTTCAAGAAATCCTGAGAAAGCTTCCCAGAATTAC
This sequence comes from Tanacetum coccineum, assembly GCA_026074375.1. Classification (NCBI taxonomy): domain Eukaryota; kingdom Viridiplantae; phylum Streptophyta; class Magnoliopsida; order Asterales; family Asteraceae; genus Tanacetum; species Tanacetum coccineum. Next base: position 1,875 of record BQNB010197005.1, on the reverse strand, counting down.
TTAAAATACAAACCAATTGATCCAAACCGGAAAGACAAATCAAAAGTGACTCTCTCCCGAAATTCAAGACTCCATCAAACTCCTGGTTAAACCGTAACCGTTTTACGCAAAATAGTCAACTGAAGTCAACTTTTCAGCTTTCATCAAGAAAACTAACAAGATCGAAAGACTTTAAAATACGAAATTATAATATTTTATAATAAGTAACCCAGGGAAAATTATCGGTTATCACAGTCTAACCCCCTTAAAGGAATTTCGCCCTGAAATTCAACTCAAATCATCGAATCACAACATCGACAGGAAATTCCATTCCTCGACGAATCACATCAATTCACTAGGGTTTAGTCTTTTCAAGCAAGGTTTCTTTCGATTCCTCTAAAGACTATGTTTTTCCACAGTCCAAATTGCTAGGATTAAAAGCTTCTTGACGCTGTTTGGAGTTACTGTTGCTCTTATTAATGTTGTTGTTCAGTCAAAGTAAATGCTGCTGGAGAATTTTAATGAAAATTATTCTAAGTGTTTAAGTCTGCTAATGAAGTTACAACTGCCAGTACAAAATTACTACTTCTAGAGGAAGTTACTACTGCTAGTGAAAGTTAAGACTGCTTAGAGACTTATAAGAAAAACTGCTAAGTAGTTACTATTGTTGGTACAAAAGTTACTACTGTTAGTACAAAGTTAATGCTGCTGAAGGAGTTAATGCTGCTAGTGAAGAAGTTAGTACTGCTGAGTTAGTTAGTACTGCTTATGTGATTTATATGAGTTATTTGTATAAAAGATATGTATAACTTATTTGTTTAAAAGATTTGATATAATTAGGAAAGTATTGTAAGCCGTTTTGGACTCATTGGTGTATAAAAGGAGGTCCTAGGGCATATAGATTAATGTACAAAAATAACGAGTCATACATAGAATTATCATAGCTTCAAGGTTTTGTAACCCTAATACTATTAAGAGTATTCGTATTGTTTCATTAATAATATTGGAGCTTATTGTTTATTGAATTATATGTTCTTAGTTGTACTATTTCATTAAGAATTCTTCTTTATATTAAAGATTAGATTCTGCATAATCTTTAATACACCCAAGCACAGTTTCTACTATAGTTGTGTTAGATTTATCTAATATAACTAATCCTTATACAAGCTTAAGGAATTCGATCTATTGAAGTGGGATCAACATAAATCCTACACTTTCTCATGGTTAATCTATATTCGTTCGCAAAACACGATAGTCTTTCCTACTATCCCTTAGTTTCATAATTTCTTCAAACTTAGGTCACACAGTCTCAGTCGGGTGTCTGAATACGATCCAGTCCTTGACATGACGACTATTCTATCATAATTGACATCACCAAACTCTTCAGTTATTCAACCAATGGGACTAACCCTACAGGATATGTATCCTACATAACACGACTCACACTCTACTTTCTCAAGAACATCTACGGTTCTTTTGCCAATACTCACTCAAACTCCTTAAGTAAACCTTACTTAGTCAAACACTTCAGGCTCTACCTTTCTAGGAAGACCATTTCATTGTCTAAACCTTATCATTATTTGCCTTAAACTGTTTCCAAATCAATCATACTTAACGTTGTTAGGATCACATAAATGGACCCAAACAAAGAAGCTTCGGTCACTCGAAGTTACAAGACAAAAGTCTAGCTCGACAGTCAATGTTAATTAATGTTTATTATGTATACGGGCCAAGATGTAAAAAGCCCAAAAAGAAAGCCCTCAAAGGCAAATCCTTTTAGAAATAGACCTAGTCTTAGTCAAAATTAGGTTAGCTACTTCATTATCACTTTTCATCTTAAGGGTTTGTAGCAACTTTTTGTTTTTCTTTTTGAAATTTTATATTTTTGTATTATTT
>BQNB010197004.1:0-11247 GCA_026074375.1 Tanacetum coccineum | reverse complement strand
TTAGTGTTGAGGTTATCTAGTTTAATGTTTAGCTTATTTTATTGTTTAAGTTGTAGGTCTCAAAATCATTTAGTTTATTATTAAGGTTTAGAGTTAAATGTGCTTATCTCAGTTTATGGATTCTTTATTTCGTTGTTCTATTGCATTGCTTATTAGTTTGTGCTAAATCGATTATGCTTACTGGCTCTAGTTTTTTAGATTGGCTTATTTTGAGTAAAAATCTTTTTTGTTTAAAAAATCACAGTTGAGCACGTTTAGTTTGAGTTAGAAATTATATTTTCCTTGGGCTTCATTTGGTTAATAGAATTATATGGGTCTCGTTTAGTTTTAGTTGTAATCTCAGTTGGGCCGAGTAAGGTTTATAAGATTTCATAGTTGGAACGAATGGCTGATAATTAGCAAATTTGCAAATTCATTATTATGTTAACAGATTGTTATTGTTTGTGTTACTTTTGGTACCGGTTAACTCATGAGGCGCGGAGCTTACGGGTTTATTTGGCTAGATAGAATTTAATTATTTTCTTTAGCTAAATAAATCGGGTGGTATTCGTTTAATTGCGGGTCTTCAACTCGGTTCCATTTTCTATCCTTTTTCAATTTATTAGTATAGATTTAATTTGTTATTTTATAAAATGTTTGCTTATTTGATAATTGTCATGCGAAGGTGCGAGTAATTGGGTGGTTTGTTGAAAAGGCGTGTGAAATGTATATCGTTATGGATTGCGGTAGATGGTAAAAGGTTATTGATAACAACTATCCTATATATAGGATACAAGAGAACATTCTGGAATGATTACCATGGGCTTAGGCCCAATACAAATTAATGAATAATAGATGTCTTGACTAATAAATGTCTTGACTTGACTTGAATGTTTGAATGTTGACTTGACTTTCAATGTTGACTAATAGACAAAACATAAACTCATTTAGTATAAAAATAGAAGTTTATAAATTATTAATGAGTTTAATTCTATTTCTCCCCCTTTTTGTTGATTCCAAAAAGGTTGATCGTCGAGTCGTAATAGAGAGAAAGAAATCGACGATAAAAGACTCCCTCTTGATGTAAGCTCCCCCTCGTTCAGGGCATCAAGGGATCGATCTTACGATAATTTGTTTGCTACAAAACAAGGTTAGAAATACAAGTGCAAGACAAATATTCTTCAATATAACACATTGTATTTAAACTAACAAAAGAAGATTTTCATTTCACCAACAAGAAAATCATAAATTAGCACAACCAACTAATACATTCATGCAAAATAAAACTAGAACTAATACAAGATAAAGAGACATAATACTACATAAGTCTTAAATGATTCATGATTAATAGAGAATGACTTTTTAAAACAAAATGTCTTTGGATTTTCCATTATTAAACCATTTGAAAAAGAGGGTCTATGGTAGAGGTGGAAAATAGGTTGTAAAGGCGGTAGTTAGAAGATACTCAAGATGAGCAAACATAATGTTCATTTCATCTCGAAGGTTCAAGTAGAGGTTACGGTTGTAGGAACAACAAATACAAGTTGATCCATGATAGTCATGATAGTTTTAGTAGAGTGGATGCCCCATGATAGGAGGTTGAGGTGGTGGTAGTGATGGTGAAGGTGGGCTTGAGAGATTTTCAAGAGGTGTGATTGGTGATAATGATAGAGTGATATCCAAAGAAGGAAGGATTTGAAGTGGTTGAGGGTTTAAAGGTCTAGGAGGGACATCCAAGATGTTCTCAAGCAAAGGGTTCAAAGGTTGAGGAGAGGTTGGTTCATGAGAGGATGAAGGTAAAATTTGAAGTTTTGATTGAAAAGAAGAAGATGTGTTATCTTGGCTTGAGGAGGTTTGATTTGAGGATGGAGTTTTTGATGGTGCATTTGGAGGAGTTGGAGATAAAAAAAGTGGTGGAAGGAGAAGGTGTAGTGGTGACTTCTTCATCACTAGAGATGTTAACAAATAGTTGTTTGGTTGAGGAAAATGAAGATGATGAGAAAAATAAGAAGAGTTCATGATTTAAGGTGGAAGAGGTAGATTCAAGAGGTAAGACATGGGGTTTGAAGTTTTAGATTCCAAAAAATGTTTATCAAAAAGCAGAAATCAGCTAGGCCTAGATAGGATAGTGGTCAACTGCACAGAAAATCAGGTGGTCACAGTAGAAGAATCCGTGACCTCTGATGGCGGTCCCTTAAATATCTGGCGGTCCCAAATATATTAGGGGCCGCCCAGTATTTAAGGGGGCCGTTTTTTGGAGACAGAGAATTTTCCAGTTTTTCCTGAAAATCTATAAAACTTTCTCTTATTTTTGCAGTCAAATCCATTTCATCATGAATCATCTAAAACATAATAATCAAGCATATAGTACTAAGCATCCTAAGATCAATCAAGAATGCACATATATATGTGGGCAAATTAAAAAGTTCATAAGCATGCATAATATTTTAAACATAACAGAACTGTATCAAGGTGCATGCGAGCATGGGTTTAGGATGATAAAATCTAAAGATATCCATGGCAAGCTAAGTTGGCCATACTAGTACTTATGTTTCTAATACGCAGTATACGTTTAAACATCTAATATAAATAGAGTAGTAAATAATATAGATAATAATGTCATAAATTAATTTCCCTCATTGCTCACTTCTTCATGTTCCTCCACAACCTTCTAAGACTTTTTCCGATTGACCTTACTCCACCACGATGCTCATCTCTTAATTGCACTTGACTGTTGAGGATTTTGGTTTGGCGGGTGTAAAAAGGTTCCATGTTTTGGTCGATATTAGATGGGTTTTGAAAAACTTGAGGAACTTGATTGGTTAAGGAATTGACATAACGAATGGGGGAAGGAGTGCTTGCACGCGAGGTTCCTTCATCATTCCCATCGTCATCATCATCGTTGAGATGAGATGAGGATGGTTGATCGAAGGCGGAAGTCGGAAGAAGGGGATATGATTGACTTCTTTCGTGCCACGATCCCTTCTTGGTTTTCGCTCTAGTTGTGCAGTAAGAAGATTTATGACACGATCGTACAAGACATAAGACTTAATTTTCAATTCGGGATTTTCACTAATGATGAAATCAAGCAAGCGTGTTAATAGCATACCATACGGTAGAATCAACCTAGCTTGCTTAGTAACCCACTCCATTTGTTTTGCCATGAAATAGGAAAGATTGAATCTTTCGGAGTTTGCAACGCAATAAAGCATATAACAAAGACATGCGGGAACGTGGTCCCGATTACCCCCCAAACAGAAAACATTTTCCCAAATTATTTCTTCCAAAGGTTTCAAAGTTGACACAATTTCACGAGTGAGAATTTGATAATCTTGAACCTCAATTTCTTCTTGATGACGAATGCGAGTGACTTGACCTTCTCTATCTTCTCGAACTTACGAGATGATATCATCGGGAGAAGGAAGGTTGGTTTGATATGGGCCTTCTGAAGGGGCACCATATACCAACTCATCAAGTGACCATTGGTCACTAAAGACACACGCACCCTCCCAAGTTATTCTGAGGATTTGAGCAAAGTCTTTAAGACTAAGATAGAAGTATTGGGATTGAAAGACAAATTCAACAAACATTTGACCTTCGTTGAAATAACTAAACGATACTGATATAAAACTCAAGAATTTAAAACGTGGATTACACTTGTTATTGATTTCAAGAGACACTCACAACTCGACAAAATGAAACGTAGACGAAATAGTTAGATCCGTAAAGTTATCAAAAACCACCCGACCCTCGTGAATGTAACGTTCTTTAAGGTTTCTTAGTTTTTCTTTTATTGGAGAACGAAATTCATGTGAAATTTTAGGGATATAGTGTCTTGTATTTTTGTAATCTTTAGAAGATTTGCGAGGCATTGTCACCTAGAATAAGATAACCAAGATCACATTTTAATTGTATTTTACTTGTATTAATATCTTGAGTTCATGCCTAGTGTGTCCTTTTTTTACAAATGTGGGAGCAACGATTAACTCGACACTAATATATAATCCTAGAGTTAACCCAAACGCTCCTTAAGTTTGATTTTGCTCAACCAAAATGTCAAAAATACGTATGAATTAAGTATCTCAAAATTGTCTTTGAGATCAATATGATGTGTTTAATAATGTTTTTGGGTTGGATGAACAATGCATTAACACAATTTTATTGTGTTCCTAACGTTGAGTGATTCGAAATAAAATTGGGTTTTGGTTTAAATCAATTTTCAAATCCCAATTCAATAAATGCTATGCAAATCTTATATCTAGTGAAGCTATAGTTATACCTTGTTTCATAGTACTCTTAATTGTACATAATTGAAAGAAAAATGGGAAAATCCCCAATTTTTATTGTTGGTGTTCTAACGTTGACCTAGACTCAAATCGAAGGAAAATAGATGAAATGACTTTACATTGATATTCTTTGTGATATTAGGATCTGATTTTTAGTGTTGATTTGTTCTTCAATTGATGTTGTAAATGGTTGATTTTAAATTTGGATGGGTTTTAAGTCATGTTCGTCAATCGGTTGCAAGGGCTAAGGAGTGTTTGTTTTTGATGTGTTTTAAATTTTTTGTTTAAGTGTCTCAAATTATGGTCTGATGATGGCCTCGGTCCCATTATAACCTGGCGGTCCGAAATAGATTGGGGGGGGAGGGGGCGACGATATGGGGGCGCCTATATGGGCGAACTTAGTAGAGGGTTTTTGACTTGAGTTATTGATGAAAATTTAACAAAGAGGATTGACATTTTAATTTGCATTTCACGAATTAAAAATGCTTAAGGTACTTCGGATGAAGTATTTAAGTTGTCATGACACAGAATGGAACACGGACTAGAATACAAATACTTAGAGAAGCGAGATGCAGGGACACATAAGGGTTTATGGATTGTGGTTCCATCATTCCTAAACAAGACGCTATATAGTTAAACGATTCACGTTTAAGGGGTATAGTAAGAATGTCGACGATGTTGTCGATGGACGACACTTTTTCGATTGAGATATGTCCTTTCTAGACATTATCGCGAAGAAAGTGGTGACGTATTTCGATGTGTTTGGTATGAGAATGTTGCACCGGGTTCTTGCTAAGGTTAATCGCGCCCTTGGTTGCTCGCACTATGATAGGAAAGTCATCGGGGCGTACGTCGTTGTCGATGAGAGCTTGTTTCAACCTTAGGCTTGTTGACATGCCTTTCGCTCGCTTATGTATTCTTGGCTATCGGTAAGTGGTTATGAGTAAGAGCGGCTGGTTTCTTCGGAACCAAGATGTCAACAACATCCCTTACGATACGTTACAAATACCGCTAGTAGTGCTCTTTCGGTCCACAATAATTCTCCCGCAGCTTGAGTGGCATATACTATGATTTCTATGCCGGTCCCCTTAGGATACCATAGTCCTAATTGCGTAGTGCCTTTAATGTATAGGAAGATACGTTTAACAGCTTCAACGTGAGATGTTTTGGGAGCCTCTTGAAAGCGGGCACAAAGGCAGACACTAAATATGATATCGGGCCTACTTGCCGTTAGGTATAATAAACTATCTATCATGCCTCGATACTTGGTACTATTCGACCAACTCACACTTTCACTTTGTGAGTTTTGTTATCGGAGGACATGGGGGTTTTCATTGGTTTAAAATCTTATAGACCAAATTTCTTAAGCATTTCTTTAGTATACTTAGATTGATTAAATAATATATTGTCTTCCATTTGTTTAATTTGTAATCCAAGGAAGAAATTAAGTTCACCCATCATGCTCATCTAGAACTCGTCATGCATGATTTTGGCAAATTCATTCACACCAGCCTGGTTCTTGACCAAGAACTCAACAGAATTAATGTCATTGAATATATTTAAAGCATGATATGATGATTTGAACTTTTCTTCTTAGTAAAAAGAGTGTTATCTACCATTCCCATTTTATCTTCATGTTTAATAAGAAAAGATTTTAATCTATCATACCAAACTTTGGGTGCTTGTTTAAGACCATATAAAGCTTTCTTTAATTTATAAACATGATTCAGTTTTTTGAAATCAATGAATCCCAGAGGTTGTGCCATGTATACCTCCCCATTGATAAAATCGTTCAAGAATGCACTTTTTACATCCATTTGGAATAATTTAAAATCTAAGGCGCAAGATAAGTAATAATTATTCTAATGGACTCTACGTCTAGCCAATCGGGGCATAAGTTTCCATCATACGATGCCCTCTTGTTGGTTGTAGCCTTGAGAACTACCGCCTTATTTCGGAAAAACATTACGTTCTCGTCTAACTTAGTTCTAATATTACCTCACTTAGTTTCTATGTTGTCAATTCCTAGGTGAGGAACTAACTCCCAAACGTTTGTTAGCGATGAATTGATTAATTATTCTTGTTTGGCGACTATCAATTTTATCTCTAAGGCTTTCAACTACATTCTTAGTTTATAGTTGATATAAAACAAAATGAAAGTTACTTTGGTTTTGGGCTTCATCTAAATATTTTGAAAGTGATCGAAAGCTTACGATTTTTTCTTAAGGAATCTAGTGCAAAGTGTACCTAGAGTAGTAATCTACTCTGACTAAGGTATATCGAAAATATTATCAAGCACACCTAAAACTCGTTTTTAGGTCTTCTAACTTTAGTGTCTGGAATTTGATCGATACGCCGTATCGAGAGAGTTCAATACGGCGTATTGGGGATTTCTTGAAGTAGGGACCACGTTCAATATCTTCCCAAATATTTTATTACTATATCTTGGATACGGCGTATAGAGATCTTCTGGATACGACGTATTAGACTTTGATTCTTCATGGTTTCTTATGAAGTGCAGGATACGCCGTATCTTCTGGATGGATACTAAAAACAAAATTTTTTTACTAATAAAAAATAACATAATAAGGCATATTGGATGTCTGAACGTATTCTTCATTAATTCTTCTGTTTTAGCTATATGTTGGAAATAGAAGAGGGCGGAGGTGGGGGGTTTTGAATTAGTTTACATGTTTGTTTTCGTTTTAAAAGTTTACTTTAAAAATGTATACATCCGAGTTATATGTTTACCATTCAAATCACAATATGATAAAGCAATACTATTTAAACTAAAGCACGATAACACAATAATTATGTAAAGAGATAAGGGAAGAAACAACCAAACCAAATTTTATAGTGGCTTCGGAAACGAAGCACTCTTCGCCCTACTACACTCCTTGGAGTATCCGACTCCGAGATCTTCACTATGTAAACAAGCACCCTTTAGGCAGAGAAACCGTTTAGACGTCCATCTTAAGTTATTTTCGGACACTAAGCTAAATGTCGAGTATTCAATCTTTCTTGAACCCAATCTACCACATTCACATGATACACCCACTAAAAGATCTCACATATCGGATTTACCACATTATCCGAATCACACAACTACATAAGATAAATACAATAGATGTTTGGTACTTAGAAGAAAAGAGGAGAGATCACTAATTAACACTTCGCTTCTTGACAAATACGAGTGTTCTTCTCTTGCACTTGAATGAGAAGGAAGAGATAAGAAGAAGAGATTAGATCACTTGAAACAAGATCTAAGTTATTTTTATTGTAAACGTTTTTACATTTTGTAAACGTTTATTTTTATTGTAAACGTTTTTACATTTTGTTACTATCAAAACGTTGAGATGTCAAAAAATATAAATAACGTTTTTGAGCATTATTTGTATTAACACTCCATAATGCGTGTCTTTTAGCTAATCTTCACAAAGTACTTATAATTACCGTAAATCTTAAATATAAATGATTAAGTACCAATTCTTGCAATAATTATACAAAATAGGTTATTTAATGGCTAAATTGATGCTATAAGAGTGAACGTTATTTGTTGTCATCAGAGACTGATCTTTTTTATTTACAGACAAACGAGCTTTAGTCAACACATTCAGATACATAGCATCAACATACACTAAGTCTAATAAGCCCCCCAAAAATAATTTTATGCATTTTTCATCAAATTCGACACTTCCAAAAATGAAGTTTGACTTTTTTGGCTTTACTGAATTATGACTTTTTCAGGTTTGACTCTTCCGAGTTTGATCTTTTCCAAATTTGACTTGTCGAAAATGGTTTTCTTGTTATTTACAAACAAACGAGCTTTAGTCAACACATTCAGATACATAGCATCAACATACACTAAGTCTAATAAGCCCCCAAAAAAAATTTGTGCATTTTTCAACATGAGTCTAATTTGTTGAAAAATGTCAAATAAAATTCAGGTGATATACGTGAATGGAATTTACAAAAACACATGTTTTGACAATGAGAAGACATTTGTTATCAAAAGAACTCCCCCTTAGATCATGATCCCGTATAGACATTGAAAACAATTATAATGAAAATATCGAATCACGAATCTGATTGTAATGAGAAGACATGTGATTTTGATTAAATTATGTTTTTGTACTTTTACATTTTTTATTTTTGTATTTGATTTTTGTTTTTGAAAAACATCAAGGAAATCTTTTTGGATTTTTATATTTTTCAATTTTTATTTTGTTTTTGATTTTGAAAAACATTAAGAAAATCCTTTTGAGTTGTTGTATTTTTCAATTTTATATTTTGTTTTTAAAGAATTTATTTACAATTTTGATGTATGATCTTTTCCAAGAAGATAACTTTGCCAGACTTTTCAACTGTGTTAGAGTCATTACATCTCCATACCATGCCATGACACTAAGTAACTCAAAGCTCCGTTCCTTTAGAAGAGCTATTGGAAATAGATCCGCAAGTTGGTATTCAGTTCCAACAAAGTATAATTCCACCCTTCCCTTTTCAACGTGTTCTTTAATAAAATGATAGCGGATGTCTATGTGTTTTGAACGCGAATGCTGAACCGGATTGCATGAAATAGCGATAGCATTCTTTGAATCGCAATTTAATCGGTATTTTGTTGTACTTGTATCCATAGTCTAGTAATTGTGTACGCATCCAGATGACTTGTGCACAACACGCATACAATGATACATATTCAGCTTCAGCTATTGACATCGCAGTACAATCTTTCTTTTGGAACTCCAGCTCACGAGCTTTTCACCTAAAAATTGTAAGCCTCCTGATGTGCTTTTGCAATCGTTTTTACATCCTGCATGGTCTGCATCTAAATATGCAATTAATTCAAATCCAGAATCCTTCAGATACCATAGTCCCATGTTATATGACTATTTTAGGTACCGAAAGATCCGCTTAACCTCTTTGAGGTGTTTGATTGTAGGACGTGCTTGATAACGAGCATAAACAAATGTGGCGAATGCAATATTTGGTCGACTTGCTGTTAAATACATGAGCCCTCCAATCATTTTATGATAAGTCATTTGATTAGTAAGAGTGCCTTGTAAATCAGCATCCAGTCTCTTAGTGGCCATAGGTGTGCTCATGGAGACACATTCATCCATACAATTGATGCGTATTTTCTTTTAAAATATATTTTTATCAAGTTTTAAATTTATAAAAACTCGATCTACTTAACGACGCACTAACAGGCAGAGAACCTGATCGTAGGTAGTATAGAATGGTAAATCAGATGTCGTCCCAAGAGCTAAGGTGTAATTAGTTTTAATTTGAAGTGTTACGTTTAGAAAATGGTTTTTTAGAATTGATTCAAAATAAATAAAAAACAATAAAATAAACAACTAAAAAGTAAAAGGATAAAATATATCAAGAGAGAAAATGTGCTACCCTAGTTACTTCATTACTATTGCTATGAAGACATTTTCCTGTGCAATGTTAAACTGTGGTTTCATTACTGGTTTCAGAGGTCGATAGACTTGAATGTGCATATACAGTCTATCCTATACTCCTTGCGATTCTGAATCAGTCCCGAATCATCTGGGAGGTAGGTTATCCAGGTTGCAGTAATTAATCCCAACTATTCCTAAAACATATCTAATAACCTATAAATATTATTAACACTCCACTTAAAAGAGTGCCTGTGCTCCTTTTTTAAGTAAGATTGATATATGTGTCGGTGACCGGTCAGTTCCTACACCAGGTAAGGAGTTAGTGATCCTCCCTAGTACCCATTGGATCCTATCATGACAAGATAATCTATTAATGGGGCAAGCTAGGTCCAACCCACCCGTACTACCAAAACCCAAGGTTACACGATAGTCAAGGAATATCTAACAAAACCATAATTTAACAGGAAACAATTATAACAAAAGTAAATTAATAACTCGGCCAGCACTTTAAGTTGCTTAAGCCATCATGGTAAATGGAAACTCAGTAAGAGATAGAGAATTTCCTATATTGAAAAATCATATTTTTACAGGATTTGTATTTTGAAACGATTAAATACTAAACGTAAGTAAAGTGTAATCTCTGATGACATCAAATAACGTCTATTTTATAGCATCATTTAAATTTTTTTTTTTTCCCATCGTATAACTCCTTTGTGTATAGGTTAAAGAATTGTTACTTAATCGTTTATATTTGAGAATTGCAGTAATTATGGAGTACTTGGTGAAAGTTAGCAAAAGGCGCGCATTCTGGAGCTTAAATGAAGATATTTTGAAGATTACTATTCTGAAGACCAATATGTCGTATCCATCAAGAAGATACGGCGCATTCGTGCCTGCACTTACCAAAAGACCACAAAATATTAAAGATTAATACGCCGTATCCAGAGGACTCAATACGTCGTATTCAAGATATGGAATCAATATAATATTCTGGAAGATATCAAACGTGGTCCATATTTTAAAAAATCTACAATACGCCGTATCCAACCCATTGGATACCCCGTATTGAACCGACTTCTAGACAATATAAATAGAAAACTCAAAAATGAGTTTTAAGTGTGCTAAATCATATTCTCAATACCTAAACCACAAAAGTCAATTTTCAGAAGAGAAAAAGTGCAAAAGAGTTCGAGAACGTTAACATATTCAATTCCATAGGAGACAATGTGTAATTCCATATACTTTAGTAATCGTTCAGTTTTTGGTATCATTCGTTAACTCGGTTAGTTTACTTTGGCTAAATAATTACTCTTGTATTTATTATGATGTTTGAAGGCTAATACCTTCGGGTATTAGCCATTATTATGAAGATCTGAATGTTTGGTATTTGTTTATCGTTGAATGCTTGTTTATGTTTATCAATTTATACTTGTTTACGTGCTTTTGTATGCGACCTATCATTTAACTAGATTTAGTGATACAAACCAAGTAAATTTAGAGTCTGGGATAGCTCTCCATATAGTAATTTATACATCTAGAATCATAGGATCACAAATATTGTCCTTCTAAATATG
>BQNB010197003.1:0-11247 GCA_026074375.1 Tanacetum coccineum | reverse complement strand
AAACATACAACTCGAATCTAGGTATTTTGAAAGCAAATTTTTTAAAACGTAAAACGAACCTATAAACTATTTAACCCCCTACCCCCTTCTAGTTTCCATAATTGGTATCAGAAGCCAAGGTCACTCAAGATTTTTAAAATATACTGTATTTTAAAGCTTGGATCGATCTATGGATTCCGACAAATATCTAGAAGGGCAATCCATGCAAAGACCACCACTTTTTGAAAGTGACAGTTTTATTTATTGGAAAAATAGATTCTAGACATATGTTAAATCAAAAGATCTTGATCTTTGGCATGTTATTACTAACGGTGATTTTCAACCTATTCAAGAAAATCCGAGAAACCAATTAGATGAGGTTATCCCTTTTGGAAAAAAAAGTGATGATCTAAAAAAGAATCTTGCAAAAAAAAACGAAGCCCGAAAATGGTATTTACAATGCTTTACCAAGAAAAGAATATAAAAGAATTTTCATGTGTAATACGACAAAAGAAATTTGGAAAACTTTGTTAATCACCCAGCAAGGTAATAACCAAGTCAAAGATAACAAGATCGACCTTTTGGTACAACAATATGAACAATTCGTCATTTATGAAGACAAATCTAAGATCGTGCTTTTGCTAGGTTTTATACTATCATTAACTTAGTCTAAAAGCTCGTGATGAAGGTTAAAACTACAAGGATTAAATTTTTAGAAGTTTCTTAGGGCTCTACATCCTAAATGCAGAGCAAAGGTCACGGCGATTGAAGAGTCAAAAGACTTAACATCACTGCCACTTGATGAACTCATCGAGAATCTCAAAGTTCATTAGATGATCATCAAGAAAGATTATAAAATAGTCAAAGCTAAGGGAGAAAGAAAATCTCTTGCTTTAAAGGCTAAGAAAGAATCTAGTGATGAGGAGTGTTTGACTTCTGGACGTAGATTGATGAAGAATACGCCGATGGCGGTTAGAGACTTCAAAAGAGTTATTTAAGAGAAAGTAATTCGGGAGAACAACCACGGAACGACAAAAAGACGTTCCAAAGAAGCAAAGATGACAAGAATGGTAAAGGTGATAGAAAATTTTTTAGATGCGGCGATCCAAATCATCTTATTGGAGAATGTCCCAAACCACCGAAAGACAAGAATCAAAGAGCATTCGTCGAAGATTCTTGGAGCGATAGCGGTGAAGAAGATCATGAAAAAGTTAAAGATGAAACATGTCTCATGGCTCAAGCATCAAATTAGATATGCCTTGGAGTTGACTTGGATGAATGGATTAAAGATAGCGGATGCTCTAAACACATGACGGGTAACAGAAAGCTCTTCTCAATCTACAAGGCATACAACAGAGGTAATGTATTTTGGTAGCAATATTCGCGTAAACATCATGCAAGGTAAAGGTTCAAATGACTGAACTCAAAATAGATAAATTAGAACATGTAATAACTTAAGATTTAACTTGCTAAGTGTAAGGACAAATAGTGATAATAATGTGTGAGTAACTTTCTCTGAACATGATAGTGAAATTACTAAGTAGGGGGTAAGGTTATAGGTAGAGGTTATTAGTAAAGAAAGGCTTAACGTGATGAAATTATGAAATAAGCCACAAAGATAGATTCGTCAGCAACGAGTCGATGAAAACTCCACGTTGTGGCATAGGAGATTAGGTCACGCTAATATGCGTCTCATTTAATCGTTAGAATATAAGGAATTAGTTAGAAACTTACCTAAGCTTAAGTATGATCAACACTTCTGTGATGCTTGAAAAATTAGAAAACATGCTCACGCTAGTCACAAAGCTAAGAATATAGTCTCAACAACTATATGCTTAGAACTCCTTCATATGGATCTCTTCGGTCCATTCGCCGTACGGAGTTATGAGGAAACCGCTTACACCTTAGTCATAGAAGGATGGACTACCTAGGATACTTGGAACCAGTTCCTTAAGATAAAACCGAAGCCCTTTGATCAATTCAAATATTTAGTAAGAAGATTCAAACCAATTAGATGTACAATAGTGTCAAAAGAACCAATCATGGTTATGGAATTTGATAATGTAAGCAATTTGGAGAGTTTTGTAATGCAAATGGAATTACACATATACTTCACCGCTCCACGCACGCCTCAATCAAATGCGTGTTTGAAAGTGGAATAAATTGGACACTCAAGAATGATTAGGGACAATGTTGAATAGCAATCGTTACCACAAAAGTTTTGGTGTAACTCCGTAGATACTTCAACATACATTCTCAACCGAATCCTAATTAGAGCCATCCTAGAAAAAATAACTTATGAGCTCTTGAGAGGTAAAAAAACCTACTCTTGATTACTTTAGAGTGTTTGGGAACAAGTGCTTCATTTTAAACACTAAAGAATACCTTACCAAGTTTGACCCAAAGTCATACGATGGTGTCTTTTTAGATTACTCCCAAAATAGTAAAGCCTACATCATCCGTAATAAACACACTAGGAAAATCGAAGAACCCTCAACGTAGACATTCTATGAAACTCCTCCAACCCTCTAAGACATCACCCTTGGTGGAGTTGATGACATATATAAAGAATAATCAATAAGGTTGCCGAAAAAGAAAATCTTAGAAAACGACATAGAGAGAAACTGTTAGCCGTGTATTTAGTAAAAGTGAGGTCATTAATATTCCAGAGCCTTGAATAGGAAAACGTAGTTTTACGGGAATTACTCTAAGCTAATTGGGCCTTAATGTCGGGCTTAAAGCTCATTAGTAAGTTGGTCCGGCCCAAATGACACATAAGAAAGCCCACAAGGCTTGTCCACTCCATATACTATTTAAAGCCCTCTCTAAGTGTGGAGAGGGTGTTGCTTCTCATTTATTTTCTAGTGCAAGTAACCATCCTTATTTTCTCTTTGTCTCTCTCTCTAGTTCTTTCTCTCTCTAAAATCTTTTTCATATTTTTGGTTTTTTTTTTTTTTTTTTTTTTTTTTTTTGGTGATGAAATGATACCTAACAGTGGTTTAAGAAAAGCATGGTTGGGTTTAGTGCTTATTTCGTTGTTGTTTATTTGAGCTTATTCGTTCGAATTATTTTGGGCTTATTCTCATGTTTTTCTTGGTTTAAGATCTCTACTGTTTCATTATTACAATCCATTTCATATTCACTTCATTTTACTTGGGCTTTATTACATCTAATCTTGGGCTTTGAGGCATGGGTTTTATTGCTTTAATCAAGTTACAATGAATACATTTTTTTACTTTATTTACTTTCTGAAACAAAAACGTGTCCTGTTTATCTTTTGTTTGTAGTTTACAAAACGTTTTTTTTTGTGTTTCTTCCTTTTCTCACGTAACCAGCAACTTCTTGCTTATATGCTGTTTATTGTCGAAATTGTTGGATGCTTATTATTCTAGCCGTTAAAGAACTTATCTTCACAGCTTATTTAAGCTTCTTGGTTTGCTATTCTTGGTATCGGTTTTTGAAGACAAGGATGAGTGTTTTGGTTTTCATTTTTCTAGTAGCGTTTAGTGGTTAATTTTTTTCGTAGCTTATTTGGTGTGGAAAGCAACTTGTTCATAAGCGTATTCAAGCTCTTTGGTATTAGCTTATTGTTTTGTGGTCCACGACTAGAGCATAAGACAAGAAGCTCAAGGACGGTTTTTTGTTGTTTGGGTATCAAGACAAAAAAAAGGCATCCGTACCATCTTTTAGTTTGTTTCAGCGAACCAATACCATCCCAGGGCGATCTTACCATTTTTTGTAAGCGATGGTATACTTTGCATAGGGCGATCTAATACGTTATTCTTGAGGCCATCATACAACTCCCAGGCGATCTATACGAACAAGCAACAGTAGGCGGATCTAAACAAATTTGAAGCAATCTAACAATTATTGAAAGTCGATTAATACAACATCAAGAGCGATCTATACCTTTTAAAAAAAAATTTTTAAATAAAACAAATTGAACGCGAGTTATACATTTTTTGTTAGGCGATCAATACAACATCGAGGACGATTTATACACAACAAAAGTGGGCAATTTATACGTATGGACTAGGGTGATTTATACAACACAAAAACAACTACACAAATTATACATAAGCAAAGGTGAAACGTGCTCATTTCGTGTAATTTCGGGTTTTACGGTTCCGTGTGACGATAAATGACGGAACTTGAGACCTATACCATTGCGATCGTAATCCTTTTTCGATCGACGTGGTATATTCATTTCTTACCGACGATAATCGTATCATTCCGAAAGAATAAAAGAAGAATCGTTGTATTTTTTTTCATATTTCAAAAACGTGGAAGAAAACAAATAGGAGGGAAAAGTTTTATTAATTACAAATTGAAATTGACACTTTTGGTCCCTGGTTTTTCAAGACATATTCATTGCAAGTCCATTCTTTCATTATTAACCATCTTTGTGGAATTAGTCTTACACCACCAGTCCTTCACTCTTATAAATTGCACCATTCATCCTTACAACTTCATTTAACAACCGTGAAGCATTTAACTTGGGTTTTAATTACACCGTTAGTCCTTGTTTATGTTTTAATCAACCGTTTCTCATTTAAAGTTCAAAGTTTGTGCACCGATCATCGTTTTAAGCTCATTAATCGTCACAAAAGCTCACGTACTTCAATTTCAACAACGATTTCAACATCAATTCATTTTTGTTTTACGGTTTCTTCTTGATTTTGTAAAATCCCGCGAAAGATTCCATTCTTTTCCTCGTTTTAAAATCTATTATTTGTAAAATCCGTGAACGTTAATTGGTTTCAATCTACAACAACAATCACTTTACCTACTTAAGATCCTTGTTATCATTTCACATCAATTTTGCAATGTCGACTCAATAAGACATCTATGCCATTAGAGCAAAACGACTTGCAAACACACATGATCCTTCGGCATTAATGGCAAACACTTCAAACACGCTCACCCAGATCAATCTACACAATTACCTACATACAACATCCCATAACCCAACAACAACTTTGTCCAACACCCTTCATCAAACACGAACAACATGCCCAACCAATGCAATAATCCCGAAGACAGTTCAACCAAACTGCAATGAACAAGGAACTTGCTTTAAGAACTTGCTTTAATAGCTAAAGCATTCAAAATCAACACCATTCCAACAAACAACAACCAAAGAAGTTCATTAATACCCCGTAATAATCAAATTACACAAGCGGATATGAACACGAGCCAAGAAATTAAAATTCAAATGGTTGATGACAATGTTGGAAATCAGGTGAGACAAAATGCAGTGCAGAATGATGGGAATGAAGTTGGGAAAAATGCAGTTCAGAATCCGAGTATTCAGATTGTTGAAAATATTAATGGGCTTAGTGTTGTTTTAGAAATTGCAAATCAGTATGGGAATGGAAATGTGTTACATCATCGGCTAAGGTAATTGGTAAATGTAACATGGAAACCGATAAGACTAAACAACTGTCGAGGAGAGGGTCATTATGCCAGCAACTGCACAGTAAAGCCAAGGAAACGGGATGCTGCTTATCTTCAGCAACAGCTACAGATTGCTTTAGAGGAAGAAGCATGGATCCAAAGCACTCAAGAGGAATTTTAATTCATGGCTGCTGTAGATGCTTATGAAGAAACTAAGAGAGTAAAAGTAAACTGCAATTCGGATGATACATTGTAGCTTGCATCCACATCTGGAACTCAGTCTGACAATGCTCCCATCTATGACTCAGATGGATCAACTGAGGTACCCAAAGATGAAAATGGTTATGATCATGATATATAAAATATGCTTACTCACGAAGTGCAATCTACTGATCTCCAAACTGAGCTTGATCGTACGAAAGAAAAAACTTAAATTGCTTTATTAAAAAGAGTAAAAGAATATGCGTTCTTGGAATAATTGGTACACAAATGTAAGAATGCAAATATAACAAAGATTTTCGTATGATAAATGCACACAATGACATGCAACACATGATCGAACAATTTCAGCTAGTTGGGAGATCTCAAGGTAAGAAAGTGATACTCAATGTGCATCAAATACCCTTGACCCTTTGTCTCAGAAACCAAAAGATGAGAACGCGTCATTAGAATCTCAGGTTTTGTGTTATGCCAAAGAAAATGCTTATCTTAAGACCACATACAAGAACCTGTTTGACTCTATCAAAGTGAAACAAGCTCGGACCAATTCCAATATTAACTCTTGGCAAAATAATTGTATGACACCATCTATGAAAAAGCTAAGCTAAGAGCCCATAATTTGATAAGTTTCTAAACAAAAGGCACCACTAAAGGTAAGAGAATGAATACTTGGTTTTACAAAGCTATCAATCTTGGGAAAATCCACCTCTCTTCTCCATAAACCAAAAACCTTTCTTTGTCACTCCTTTTCCAAAATCCTCGGTTCTCCCCAAAGTTGATAAGACGAATGCTTTGTCCAAACCAGTCACTTCAAACTCGGCACCTTCCACACGAGAATCAAAAGTTATGCAAACTGTTAATGTGATTGCCCTTAGAATCTTTAGGATTAATCCTTCTAATGGACCTCAAGGGTGAAAATAATGATGTACTAACAAACCGTTAAAACAAAGCGTTAGGATAAAACCAATCACTGTTCTCACAAATGTTTTCATAAGCAACAAGCGAATTCTTGACTCCCAAACGGTTTTTCCTCTACTCAGAGTAACAACACTGCTAAACTAAGAAGACCACATCCTAGGAGCAATTCAAATACTGATAGGATATTCATCTAAGCTCCTAAGAGTAGTTTCCCTCTCGAATAACGTCGAGAAAAAAGAAGAACCCATAGGAAATCCAAATTCCTAAGAACAGAATCATATTCAACTGAATGTAATAAACATTACGCTTGCCATTCGAAATGCTAAATCCGAAATTGTTTGTGTTATGTGTAAGCAATTTTTAGTTACTGCCAATCATGATGTCTATGTGCTTAATTATGTAAATGACATGAATTCTCGTGCTGATAACCAAACTGCCAATGTCTCAATACATGAAAATCAAAAGAAACATAAGGCAAATGCCAAGAAATCGAAGGAGTTAGGGTCCAAAGGAAGTCTTACTTCATCTAGGCCTAACAAACCTAGAATTTATCTTAGGTGGATTCCAACTGGAAGAATTTTCGCCATGTGTGGAAAATTAACTGCATCTAGTAACACCGAGAATAAGTCTGAAAAATCTGTGTGTGACAATGCAAGTACTTTTAATCCCTCGGAACCTTCAAGCAAAGGGTTTCTGATTTCTACTTCTCTTCTTGACAGGTTATCAAGACTAAGGAAACAACATACTTCTATCTATCCAATTGCTGTTCTCTAATCTCCAGGTCAATGGCTTGTAATCAAATGTCAGATTGCAAACCCCCGAGCTCAATAAAAGGGAGTTGTACGCTTCAGTGCGCTTTACCTTCAAAAGAAGAGAAATCTTCTTGTTTTCAAAATTGTTGAACATAATTTTTCAAGAATTTTTCAAAATCTTTCAAAATTTTGTGTTCAACACTCCCTCCTCATGTCGCTTTTAAAATTCGAATCATTCTTTATAAGTGGATCAATTTTTGAGGGGGAGCTTTTTGAAAACCAAGTTTTAATGCTTTCTTTTGTGTGTCTAAACATTTCACCATTGTATATAGTTATCAGAAAAACAAAATATAAAAATATAAAACCTATAAAAGCAAAATACAAAATCAAAATTTTTTTTGCTAGATTTAATACTATTATTACTAGTCTAAAAGCTCTTGATGAAAGTTATTCTAGCAAGAACTATGTTAGAAAGTTTCTTAGGGCTCTACATCCCAAATGGAGAGCAAAGGTCATGACGATTGAAGAGTCGAAAGACTTAACATCACTATCCCTTTATGAGCTTATCGGGAACCTCAAAGTTCACGAAATGATCATCAAGAAGGATTCTGAAATAGTCAAAGCTAAAAGAGAAAGGAGATCTCTTGCTTTAAAGGCTAAGAAGGAATCTAGTAATGAGGAGTGTTTGACTTTCGGAAGTGAAGATGAAGAGTACGCCATGGCGGTGAGAGACTCAACAAGTTCTTTAAAAGAAGAGGAAGATTCGTGAGAAAACCTCGGAACGACAAAAAGACGTTCCAAAGAAGCCGAGATGACAAGAACAATAAAAGTGATAGAAAATGCTTTAGATGCGGTGATCCAAATCATCTTATTGGAGAATGTCCAAAACCACCGAAAGACAAGAACCAAAGAGCATTCGTCGAAGGTTCTTAGAGTGATAGAGGTGAAGAAGATGATGAGAATGTCAAAGAAGAGACGTGTCTCGTAGCTCAAGCATCAAATGAGGTATGTTCCGATTCCTCTTACTTTAGTGACAAAAATTCATCAATAGACGATTTAGCTCTAGATAATGAATATGATAAACTATGCAAAATGAGTCTAAAAATAATCACTAAGAACAAAAGATTAAAAGCCACTAGAAATAGCTTAGAAAATAAGCTTAGCGAATTAAAAGAAAAATTGTCCACACTCGAGAAAAAGAAGGGAGTTGATCTCGAATGTACAAAGTGCCAATTACTTAAAATTGAGAATGAAAAACTCAAAGAAGAAGCTCTTATACTAACTAAATTTGAAAAGAGAACGCATTACTTAAATGAAATGTTAAGCAATCGAAAACCCTCTAGTGGTAAATTAGGTTTAGGGTTTAACTCATGTGAAGCATCAACTAGTAAGTCTAAGGAAATAAAGTTTGTGAAATCTAAAAAAGAAACGTCTTCTGGTGGAGGTCCCTTAAATAAGGGCAGCCCCCATATAGCAGAGGCGGCCCCCAAAGCAATTATGGGACCGCCGGTCTGTTCACCATGTTCTGAAAAATCTGTTTCTTTTCAAAAATCCATTTTGGGTCCTAGACCAAAACATATAATGGTAAACAACGTCAAAGTTCCCGTTGCTAGTGATAATGAAGTTAAACAATTTTATAAGCCATTGTTAAAACCTGGAGTCGGATTTTCAAAACCAAACTTTAGATCAAAAACTCCACCACCTAGAAGAGTCAATAATAAATATCCTCGTCCTAAGACACCACAATCAGAAAGAAACGTTGGTCGACAAAACCAACCTCATGGTTTTCCGTAACTTGGAACAACTTCAAATGTCAAAGTTACATGTCATGGGAAATGTGTCTTCCATTTCCACATCCTAATTAATTGCATCAAATGCAAGGAATGTTTAGCACTAACAACTTTGGAGTTTGGACCCATGAGATATTGGGGACCAAATGTTTTAGTTATTGTCTTATATAAATATATATGTCTTGGAGTCGACTTGGAATCCGACGAGTGGATAAAGGATAACGGATGCTCTAAACACATGATGGGTGACCGAAATCTCTTCTCCACTTACAAGGCATACAACGGAGGTAACGTCAGTTTTGGTAGTAATCTTCGCGGTAACATCATTGGCAAAGGTACGATTTCTAATGACTCCCTCAATATAGATAATGTAGAACATGTTGATAACTTAAGATTTAACTTGCTAAGTGTAGGACAAATATGTGATAATAAGTGTAAAGTAACTTTCTCTGAACATGATAGTGAAATCACTAAGGATGGTAAAATTATAGGTAGAGGTATTAGGAAGAAAGGCTTATATGTGATGAAATTAGGAAATAAGCCAAAAGACAAAAAATTTCTTGCAACAATTGATGAGAACTCCACATTGTGGCATAGGAGATTAGGTCACGCAAATATGCGTCTCATTCAATCGTTAGCATCTAAGGAATTAGTTAGAAACTTACCTAAGCTTAAGTTTGATCAACACTTCTGTAATGCTTGCATAATTGGAAAACAAGCTTACGCCAGTCACAAAGCTAAGAATATGGTCTCAATGAATAGATGCTTAGAACTCCTTCATATGGATCTCTTCGGTCCATTCGCCGTACGGAGTTACGGAGAAAACCGCTACACCTTAGTCATAGAAGATGGATACTCTAGGTATACTTGGACTAGAATCCTTAAGGATAAAACCGAAGCCTTCGATCAATTCGAAATATTTAGTAAGAAAATTCAAAACCAATTAGGATGTACAATAGTGTCAATAAGAACCGACCACGGTAGGGAATTCGATAATGAGGTGCAATTTGGAGAGTTTTGTAATGCCAATGGAATTACACATAACTTCTCGGCTCCACGCACTCCTTAATCAAATGGCGTGGTTGAAAGGAAAAATAAGACACTTCAAGAAATGAGTGGGACTATGTTGAATGAGAAATCGTTACCATAAAAGTTTTGGTGTAACGCCATAGATACTTCAACATACATTCTCAATCAAATCCTAATTAAAGCCATCCTAGGAAAAACACCTTATGAACTCCTGAGAGGTAGAAAACCTACTCTTGATTATTTTAGAGTGTTTGGAAGCAAGTGCTTCATTTTGAACACTAAAGACTACCTCACTAAGTTTGACCCAAAGTTATACGAAGGTGTCTTTTTAGGTTACTCCCAAAATAGCAAAGCCTACATCATACTTAATAAACACACTAAGAAAATTAAAGAATCACTCAACGTGACATTCGATGAAACTCCTCCACCCTCTAAGCCATCACCCTTGGTGGATGATGACTTAGATGAAGAAGAAATTAAGGCTACCAAAAAGAAAATCTTAGAAAATGACATTGAGGATGAAACTTTAGAGATTGATGAAATAGTCAATACTAAGGAATCTAGGAACCATACATTAGAAAATGTCTTAACCAAAGAACTCTTAGGTCACAAGCCCAAAACGAAAGTAACTTCTTTTGTTTTATATCAACTATAGAACCTAAGAATGTGAATGAAGCCTTAACGGATGAAAGTTAGATAATCGCTATGCAAGAAGAATTAAATCAATTCATTGCTAACAATGTTTGGGAGTTAGTTCCACAACCTAGGAATATGACAATCATAGGAACTAAGTGGGTGTTTAGAATTAAGTTTGACGAGAACGGTATTGTTTCTCAAAATAAGGCTAGGTTAGTTGCTCAATGCTATAATTAATAAGAGGGCATCGATTATGATGAAACTTATGCCCTAGTTGCTAGACTTGAGTCTATTAGAATACTATTAGCTTATGCTCATGCATTAGATTTTAAGCTATTCCAAATGGATGTAAAAAGTGCATTCCTGAATGATTTTATCAATGAGGAGGTATATGTGGCACAACCTCTAGGATTCATTGATTTTGAAAAACCAGACCATGTTTATAAACTTAAGAAAGCTTTATACGGTCTTAAACAAGCACCCAAAGTTTGGTATGATAGATTAAAAGCTTTTCTTATTAAACATGA
>BQNB010197001.1:0-11247 GCA_026074375.1 Tanacetum coccineum | reverse complement strand
CTATCGAGCCCGATTCCTGATATTATCCTGTTACAACATTAACTAATTAAAGACCGAAGCTCCATCATAGAGTGACCGAGCTTCCTTGTTCGACTCAATAAATTGAGGCTAACAATCTCCCCCGAAGTGAGGTTTTGAACACGGGAACGAGCTTCCTTTATTGACTCAATAAAATTGAGGCTAACAATCTCCCCCGAAGTGAGGTTTTGAACACGGGAACGAGCTTCCTTTATTGACTCAATAAAATTGAGGCTAACACAAAGAATAAGTCAGGTCTTGAGGGTATGTAGTTCCTAGTGTAGGGAGGGGGAACTGCATGATATCCGTTAACCTTTTTAAACCTATCATTTACTTAATCATTATCCTCTTCACACTTATTCACACTACTATTAGATGCACTTTTAAACACTTCACTTTTATTTAGATGACTATTATGCAATTCATTCTCATTCATTTGACTGTCAAAACTAAGACCAGTCTTGTTATTAACACTTATTTAACTGTTTATCAGTTTAGTTAGATTCTTTGATGATTCTTCAAAATTTTCTAGTTTAAGTTTCAAATCATTTTTCTCTTTTAAAGCATCTTCTAACTAATATTTAAGCTCTGTGATAGAATTATCTCTTACCTTAACATCATATTTCAAAAATGTAATGTCTTCTTCATAAACAGCTTCATTCTTTTGATGAACAACTATTCTAGCTTCTAATGATTCTAAGTCTAATTGATAAGCTATTATTTCTAGATTAGCTTTATTTAGAGCTTCACGTTGTTGATCATACTATTTTTGAAGAGTTTGATAAGATTGTAAACATTCTTTAGAGCAAGTATGTACCTCAGTATTTGAGCTTGATGAACCTTGAGATGTAAAGGCTATTAGAGCAAAGTCTGTGGGTCCTTCTTTAGCATGATAGCTCCAATCATAACCCATCCCATCAGTAACAACCAAGGCATTAGCAGGAGTCTCCACTGGTATAATCCTTCTTATATTATCTCCATTTCTATTACCCTGGTTCCTTGGTATCCTACATTCTCTAGCAAAGTGACCTCTCATATGACAGTTGTAACATTCAACCTTTGTCTTATCAAAGCCAACAGTTTCTTTGCCATTGAAATTCAGATTTCTTCCAGTCTTCTTTATGAATCTTTTCACCCTCATAGTAAGCATGGCCACCTGCCATTTGAGATCTATTTCTTCAAGATCATCAGTATCAATCTGCTCTAGATCTTCATTGTCTAACTGTGGACTATTAGATTGATTAGCAAAGAAGGAAAACATGACATCATTAGCATAGGTTGAGGTAGAAGCTTGTCCCTGTGAACTAGCAGTAGAAACATCATGAACAGTGTTAACTGCTTCATTAGTACTACTAGTGTTTTCTGAAGATACAAAAGCCACATTCTGAGTGTTTGAGCTTGAACTTGTTTGACTTTTAATCTCATATTCATACACCTTTAGATTATTATACAAATCATCCATGCTCAATGTGTCTAGATCATATTTATTTCTCATGATTAAAGCAATATTGTTCCAAGCTGATGGTAGACTTCTCAGCAACTTCACATTTTCATCTTTCTAAGAAATAACTTCACCATGAATTTCTAATTAGCTAATGAGTTTCTAAAACCTATCATAGGTTTTATCTAGTCCTTTAGTTCTTAATGGAGCAAAATTCTCATATTGCTATTTCATAATGGTCTTCTACATTTTCTTTGATTATTTGTTGCCTCCAAACTTGGTCTTGATTGCTTCCCATAAGGTTTTTGCATCCTTGACTCCATGAAACTTCAATAGGTGCTCATCAGGAATAGCCAACAACAAAGTGCTTTTTGCTTTCAATTTATTCCTCCTTGCTATCTTTTGTTCATTAGTTTTAAGAGGTACAACAACCTCAGGACCACCATTGACTGACGCACTTAGTGCATGTGCATCACCATTCACAATAACCTCCCAAAGAGCATAATTAGTGTGAGTAAGATATTGCTCCATTCTCATGCTCCAAAGATCATAGTCTCTTGTTTTGAGCATAGGAAGTTTTAGTGCTGGCATGTTTGGGTAGATTATGACTGTGATTCCATCTTCTCTTAAAACTATGAGATCTTGTGTTGATATAGTGTTCTTCTTATTCATAGTTTCTCAACAAGCTCTGATACCACTTGTTGATCCCTTCTTAATAGATCTTTCTTGGCTTGTTAAAGCTTAGTTATATTGGATAGATCCAAGACAACTATGGTAGAAACTAAGATTGAATATTACAAACTATACGGAATCTAGTTTGTAATACTAAGAAGAACAATGAAACAGTAAAACAAGATCTTTACTAAACTTTCAATATATATTGAATAACTATGAACACTAACTATGATTGCTATTGCAAACTATGAAATACTGATATCAAAACTAACTGTTTAGATCTATGCCTCAGGGTTCCTTTTATACACCAAGGAAACCCTAATGGGCTTACAAAACGCGTCAAGTGATCAATGCATATCTATTCCTAATATATCTCATGCATATCACTTTAGCAGTACTAACTGTATAACTAAAAGTACTAACTTTTATAACTAACGGTACTAATAAACTGACAGTACTAACATTTTGTACTGGCAGTACTAACTATAACACTAACAGTATTAACTAAGCTTGGCAGTACTAACTCTTCCCTTGGCAGTACTAAGTTAAACCAGCAGTAAAAACTTGTAGAAGCCTTTAATTCCTAACAATATATATATATATATATATATATATATATATATATATATATATATATATATATATATATATATATATATAGTGCAAATATTACGATACTTAATCTATATGATCTCTTTATGTTTTGGTGATGACAAACATGTAACTTGTAATACATAACGTAAAGCGTAAAAGTTACTCGTAATCACAAATTATCAATGGATACTTGCATCCACATCTCTTAACGTCTCAAATCTACATCAATACCGACATTTGTTTGCACCTGACGTTAATGAGGCAAGGTATGTACAAACAACATTAAACTGGTAGGATGATCAAAAAAATAATTTTTTGTCTTAAATTTTATATTTTTATAAATATAACAAAACTATTTCTCAAAAATTATTTAGATACATTATTTTTGAATTATAAAGAAAGGTTTTATTTGGTAATTATTTTGAATTTCAAAATCTGGTCATTTCCCCCCTAAAACAAGTGTCACTTTCATCAGATTTCACCTTTACCACAAAAAGACAAAAACATAAGCGTCTATCGGGGCGGTCCCTTAAATAAGCCGGCGGCCATCTTAAATACCTACGGCCCCCTAATGTATCTGGGACGGTCGTTTCCTGACAGGCTATTTTTCAGCTCCTATAAATAGTGGGTCACCTCCAACTATTTTCAAAACCCTTTTGCACGATTTTCTTTTAGTTTTTTCTCTCTCTAGATCTCACTAAATCTCTCTAAATCTTTGATCATTCAACTTGGTTAATCTTGTTTAAATGTGATCAAATCTTCTGTCATTTCCTTCTTTCCTCAAATGCAAGAGAAGAACTTTCGTCATCGCCAAAATATTAAGTTATGTAGTCTAGTTAGTTCATTTTTTGTTACATATAGATCTAGTCTATATTTTTCATTCTAATGTAGTTGTGTAGATCTGGATAGTTTATAAATCCGAAAGTGTTGATGTTGTGTCGGTTAGTATTTCGATCATCAAAATACAAGTATGGGTGACAGACTGGCTCTAGCTAAGATTAGGACTCGACATCTAGCTTAGTGTCGGAAAATACATGGTTTATGTGTTTAGGCCATAAAACACTGGGTTTGTTATGTTGGGCCATAAAACATAATGGGTTTGGTTACACCCGAAGAAGGACTCGACATCTAGCTTAGTGTTAGAAAATAATGTAAGCATTGGTATAAGGTTTTCTCTGCCGAAAAGGAACTTGTTGATTAGTGAAGTAACACTCGAGTTGGATACTCGGGGAGTGGAGTAGGGCAAAGAGGAGCTTCGTGACCGAACCACTATAAATCATCGTGTTCGGTTTGCATTTTCTCTTACATTTCGCTTTACTTATTTCTTTACATTTATTGCTTTACTTTAATACTGGCATTGTGATCATGATTGCGTTGATTGTTGTGTATATCATTTTACGTATGGTTGTGTAGTTCTTTGTAGTAAATATTGTGAGTGTAGTTGTATTGTTAGATTATGTATTAGTAATTGTAGATTTATAATCAATACTTCTCATATTATGTCAAACTTGATTGGTGATTTGATACAAAAGATTTAAAGTTTTAACAATGGAAACGTATTCACCCCCTCTATGGCTTCCATAATTGGTATCAGGAGCCAGGTCGCTCTAGTTTTCAAAACAAATAGTTTTTAAAATAGACTACGATCCACGTATCAAATTACCCATGAATGGTGATTAAATATGAAAAGTGTTTTATTGCTTGATTCATAATAATTTTGTTGTTAGATATACTTCGTATAATAATTTGAAGGAAAATCTTCTAAAAAGAGTTTGGAATTCTCTATATATTGTATTTAGTCATAAGAGTAGAATGCGTCCAAACACGTATTTCTAATGTGCTGAAACAAGTTCTGAAGTCCTACGCTCTAGAGTAAGTCCACCAAATGAATATTGTACAGAAAACATGTTTTTGGGTCACTGATAGCGGTCCCATAAATGTTAGGGCGGCCCCCATATATATCTGCGGGCCATCACCTTTCCTGGGGCCGTCTGTCTGTTTCGTCAGAATTTGGCAAACTTCAAAAAATCATATAAAATCAACCGTAAGTCCATAGAAGTCATGCCACCCGCCATTTCGAAGATAATTGAGTCTACATTCTTTTAAAAGCACTTGCAAGACTTCATTATTAACTTAAATAAGTCAGAAATGCAAAATACTATATAGTGGTCAAAATTTTGAGTTTCGTTTTAACATAAAACTTGTATTTTACATTTACCTTTGTGTCGGGCATTTCTAGTTGATGTATCTTTGAAAAATAGTGTATTTGTCCTTTTAAAATATTGACCTTAATTAATTTTTTGAAATGGGGAGGAA
Organism: Tanacetum coccineum; assembly: GCA_026074375.1. Lineage (NCBI taxonomy): Eukaryota > Viridiplantae > Streptophyta > Magnoliopsida > Asterales > Asteraceae > Tanacetum > Tanacetum coccineum. The sequence goes on along the minus strand of BQNB010197001.1, from coordinate 6,203 downwards.
CTATTTTATTTTCAAATCAAATCAAGCTAAGTATACATCATTATATCTAATACACAAAACAACGACGAATATCCTTATGTGTATGCTAGATGATTATGTGTGTTTACTTTTGTTTCAACTTGGTTAATAGATATTAATATGTATCATTACTATTTGTAATTGAGCTAATTATATATCAAAACACATGTGTCTTGTATGCTATTTGTATGTTACTTGTTTTCCAGATTATGCCTAATAGGAATTATGCTAGATTTCTTGCGTTAAGTTGCAAAATTGTTTATGCATTGCATATAGGCATAGATCACTATATTTACAAGTGTTACATAAACAACTTGTAGATCATTTTGAGTGTAGTAACCCATTTGGGAATGAGAGTTCAATAGTTTGTCAAGTGTGTAGAAAGATAATGTCCTAAATCATATGTGTAAAACCCAGTCCACTAAATATTTTCAACAACAAAAAAATTTAAATCTCTTTACCTACAAGAAGTCTAAGTCTTTTCATCATCTTGCATTATTTGACCTTTGGTTGGTTAAACAGAATAAAAGATTGAATTAATACATAGGTAATTAAGTAAAAGTAAATATATTCTTAAACTTTGCTTGTGCTTGCATTGTTCTAACACAGACACATAATTATATTCTTTTTATAAACGTATAGTATTTTACAAAAGATATGTGTTGTATAAAAATGATTAGGAAAATCATTTATATATCATAAAATGTCAAAAACTATGCATACTATACATAACAACAAATAGTTTTTCCTACAAGCAAAATAAATGACAACCTTGAAGTAAGAAATTAGTTTGTCATTAACCTCACACTTACAACTAGTATTAGGATTAATGGAGCACACTATGAAAATCTTTATTTGTTTTCTTTTAAAAGAGTGTTCGTAAGAGTCAAGAAAGATTTCGTGTATATATCAACTCATTATTCAAACTATGATTGATATTATTATCCAATCTAATTGACAAGTTTTTGAGTATGGACAAGAAATCGAATTCTTATTTGTCTAGCTTTAAGATTATATCAAAATATTGCTAGAGATATTATCTTAAACCTACATACTCAATCACACTCGATTGATATGAAAATAACGACATCCTTTTCTAAGACGATAAGAATATGCATCAGATCATAACTCACACTTGTGTAAATGATGTGATACTAAGTCTACTTTTCCAATAGTTGTGTTCCAAATATTTGGAAAATATATGCATAAAATACACAATGAAATACGATTGACGACTTGATTGTTTCATCCGAAATAATCAAGTAATTTACCTTGTAATACAATTGGTAAAGTCGTCATATCCAAAAAGCCAAACATGAGCAAATGCACAACATATGTAACTTTGCTCAAACAATTCAAAAGCACAACTCAAAACTCAAATTATCTTCTCATTAAAACTCTCTCTTACTTTACCAAATAAGAATAATATTTCTTCTTCAGCAAATGAGAACCCTTTAACCATCTAAGGTTAGGATTATGAAGAATTGAACATATTCCACAAACCATTATCATACTTTCTTTCAATAAGTGATCGTAAGAGGATTTTAAATATGAAAGTGATTATTATTCAAACTATAATCAATCTCATTATTCAATCTAATTACAAAAATAGAATATGACTATGAAATCGAGACTAGGATTTATTTAGATCATGGAAATATCAATCAAATGACCCTAGATATTATTCCGTGTCTACATGTTTAACGATCCTTGGTTATTGCATGAAATCAAAAATTCGGTTACAAGACAACAAGATTAATCATCGAATTGCAATTCACACTTGCAATAAAAATGTTTCATTGAGTCTAAAGTGTTCAAATGTTGTGTTATTAGCTATGGTCAAATTATACATGCTAAACTTAACACACTATAAGTAGGATTGACGACTTATGAATTTCCATCGGGAAACTCATAAGTACTCCAACTTGATACGCAAGTCTTGGATGTCATTTTTGAAATCTCAAACCAAAAACCTTATAACTTATATAAGCTTCTTCTAATAACCTAATTTCAACACCATCTCCTAAATAGTTAGAAAATTATCCTTTGCCAAATCAACAGAGGAAAAAGAAACCAAGAAGAACAAACTCAAATAATTAACAATATAAACCTAATCGAAAAAAAAAAAAGACAACATACCTAATAGAAAGATAATAAACAAAGAAAAAAAACAAAGAAATCAGTCAACATAATTACGCAAACTTCGTGAAGTAGAAATAAACCGAATAGAAAGAAATGGAAAAGAGACAATATTGTGTTTCACCTTTCCAATAGTTGTGTTCCAAATATTTGGCAAATATATGCATAAAATACACAATGAAGTAGGATTGACGACTTGAATGTTTTGTCCAAAATATTCAAGTAATTTACCTTGCAATGCAATTGGTAAAGTCGTTATCTTCGAAAAGCCAAACATGAGCAAATACACAAAATATGTAACTTTTCTCAAATAATTCAAAAGCACAACTCAAAACTCAAACTATCTTCTCATCAAAACTCTCTCTTACTTTATCAAATAAGCAAAATATTTCTTCTTCACCAAATGAGAACCCTTTAACCATCTAAGGTTAGGATTATAAAGAATTGAAAATATTCCACAAACCATTTTTGTGCTTTCTTTTAGTAGGTGATCGTAAGAGGATTTCGAATATGAAGATGATTATTATTCAAACGATAATCAATCTCATCATTCAATCTAATTACAAAATTAGAATAGAACAGTGAACTCGAGACTTAGCAATTATCTAGATCATTGGAAATATCAATCAAATGACCTATATATCTCTTTTATCCGTGCTACAATGTTATTAAAAAAAAACCATCCTCTTACTCGTTATTACAAGAAAATCATGAAGACGATATTGCAAGCAAAAATATTCGTCATATCGAAATTGCAATTCACAACTTCAATGAAGATGTTTGATTGAGTCAAAAGGGGTCAAGAAAATGTATGTGTTATGAGCTATGGTCGAATTATTACATGCTAAAACTTACACACTCTAAAGTAGGATTACACTTATATACAATTTTCCATTAAAAACTCATAAGTACTATACTTTTCTTCGCAACTTGGTAAGCAAGTCTTAGATGTCATTTTCCAAAACTCAAACCAATAACCCCTATAACGTATATAAGCTTCTCCTAATAATCTAATGTCAACACCATTTCCCAAATAATGGAAAAATAATCCTTGCCTAAATTTGGCACCTTTACGGATCTATGGATCCTTCGTCCTAGATTCATCTTCGGCTTAGGTAGATCCGCCCTATGGCATTAGATTTAAACATCTTTCTCTTGTCAATCTCTTTCAAAGTCCAACATACATATAACTAACCTTTAGTAAATCATCATTATTTATACAATGAAACATACACAAGATCTATTAAGGTAAATAATCTTAATTGGATTTCTTTCATAAAAGACATGTAAAGGTGTATTCTTTGAACACTCTCAATATAAAGCATTACACATCGTCACTTTTAAGCATACTCCTATGTCCTAGATGACTCATTCTTTCTTATAGCTACAACAATTTGCTTGCTCTCTCTCATTCAACCTTAAAATTCCACACATCTTGATTAGGATTATGTGAACCAAAATAAAAGTATGATAGTTGAGTCACATTAGTCCCTGTATGAAAAGACAATATAAATCTTATATTTGCTACACTTTATTAGGCAAATATAGGAATTCTATTTTGTCTAACATGAGAATGACTACTGGAGAACCTATTACACTAGAAATTCAATTTGACCTAACGGCTGAATTGTTTCCAAGAGTGAAGATGGGTTCATGGTATAACTCATAAAAATGGTCGTGTTTAGCCTAAATTGAACACCGCTAGTGATAGTCTCATATTCGTTCTCTAATTTGATTAAATTGCTCTTCCTAAATATGCCTAATGATAGTCTACATTGACACACGTTCTATCTCATTAAGAGTGCATACTAAGCAAGTAGAAATTAGGTTTCTCCTTAGTCAATATAGACTACTTGCACCTTACGTATGTGTTTTTGAAGTTTCAAGATGATAACTTGCTCCCATGTAATGAAAATATAATCCTCCATGTTTATCTTTATGCTCAACGTTTATTTGCTTAGCTATTTAATGCATGTCTCTTGTAAAGGCGTTTTATTTTTTCTAGCAATTTAGATAAAATATCTCTCAGTTTATCTAAATAAAACATGCTCCTAAATGCTAAAAAAGTCAAAAGAGACGCAAAATGGTATTAAATTTCTTAGAGTCTTCACTCACACACTCCTTTGATCATCATCTCGCTTTCTTTCAAATCATCCACTCTTTTGTCAAGAAAAGGTTAGATATAAATCCAACGCTCCTCTAAGTAGGTTTAACAACTTAAATATTTTAGCCGAAATATTCAAGTATCTTTAACTTGCAATCGCAAATGTTAAAAGTCATATCCGAAAGTACCTATTCAAGCTTTTTCACAACATTAGTTAAAACGCTCTCCATTTCTCTTCGACGAAAATATTTTTTCTCTTCGACAAAAACATTCTTTCTCTTTGACAAAACATTATTTCTCTTCGATGAAACATTCTTTCTCTATGAAAAAAACACGCTTTGTCTTTCGATCACACCTCTACCCTCTCACTCAACCAAGCCTCAACAACCATATGGATGGATAATCTCTTTCCTCTACTATTTCCGCTATCTGCTTTAAGACAACCGTATACCTCGCCGTGGGATTATTTTAAGAATATTCGCAATGCTCGAGAAGAGCTACATAACTTTGTAAGTATAGTTTATCATACATTAACCACCATCAATCTTGACATTGTCAAGCTTGTCGCCTACATCTTTGTTTGTTTTCTTCTTTATTATTATTATTATTATTATTATTATTATTATTATTATTATTATTATTATTATTATTATAAACATTACTTCATTAGAATAATAGGAATTACACCAAATTGGAGGGGTGCCGAGATACTATCTGGGCCCCCACTCCTTTGGTAATAGCAAAACTAATCTTGTTAAAAATATGAATAGCTGCACGTGACTCAATGTCTTGAGCCATAGAAAACTTACAGATCCACTTTAGTAGCGTAACAACATCCGTCTCTAATTCTCCCAAAGAGGAGAAAGAAAATGGAAGAAACCCATATCTAATAGCTGCACACTTAGCCATATACTTACCACGCTTACAGTGTGCAGCATCAGTCATAGCTGGACCAGGCGCAAAATTAGTCATCCCTGTCTGCGTCAAAGGTGAAGATCCAGTCAGATCCACACATACATCCAGTCCTCCATTCCATGAGTAAAGTAGCATATCTGCTTGACGTAATTTTCTGTCACATCCCCCATCCAGCCCGATATCAACTTCCTTACCTGCTACAATCCCCGAACGATAACATATGTCTACAAGGGTATCACGTACCATATTGTGGAAATGTTTAATCCTAATAGTCCCATCACACAATACAGCATGATCCCCGTAAATATCCCCAACCAAAACCCTTGAACAACTTGAGCAAGGCTTTAAGACAGAAAATAGAGGAAAACCTAACCGGTAACATAGAATAGAATGATAAGTCTTACCGTTCATAGTCTGTCCTAACCCAAAAGTCGAAACTACACAAAGCCAGTCTGAAGTGTGATCCTCCCTTTGAGATTGCCACAAGGCCATCTGTCGAAGAAATAAAGAAAAGGAAGATTTTGCATCCTTAGTAACCCGAGTGAAATATATGTCTGTCATTTTCATCATGAGTTTAGGGGTAGCGACCTTACTAGGATTGCTTAGGAAATCAATCTCCATAACATTGTTAAATACATACAAAGAGTCATCAAAGATGGAGCCATAAGCCATAATACCAACATGTCAAAGCAGCTTAGTTTGCAAAGCAGCAGACTGCAAACGTGAGGCAATAAAGGCATAATTTAAAACATCACCTATTGAATAAATGCCAAGCCCCCCAAATGCAAAGGGTAAAATGGTGAGTCTCTAATTCCAGTCGCCAAAACCCAGTCTAGAAGCCGTGATAGTACGCTCCGTGGCAGAATAAAGAGCGATGTCAAAAGAAAGTTGAGCCGACTCAAAAACATGAGGGGGCATTAATCTTAGCCACCACATCCAAGATCCTAATGGTTTTAGATACTCTCTTCATGACAAGCACAATACCAAAATCAGCATCCACACTAACAGGCCCACCTAATAATTTAAC
>BQNB010197000.1:0-11248 GCA_026074375.1 Tanacetum coccineum | reverse complement strand
GGTCGTTATCGTTCTCACTTTTCCAATAACATTGAATTTGATTATTGCGTGAGCTTCCCCCGTCACACTCTTCGCTTGATAGGTTACATGATGCCTATACCTCTCGAATCTTATTATTTTGTCGGTAAAGCGGGGCGCACCAGTGTGGTTTTCCTAAAATGTTTCCTGAGTTACTACCTCATAGGTGAACAAATCAGTGTCTACCGTAAGGATTTGGCATGATTCACACGTATTAGTAATGTATGTGAATAAATCAGAATCTATGTTTATTAATTCATCTTCTTTGATTATCACGTTGCTTTTGATCATTAGAACCGATTCATTTCTCATATCAGTTAAATCACTTTTCATTTAAAAAATAACTTTTTCGTTCCCAGCTTCTAAAGAAATAGATTTTTTTAAGATATCAACTTTAGCGTAGGCAGTCGCGAGCAGGGTCTCCCTAAAATGACAGGCATCCTAAAATCTTACAGGACATCAAGTATAATAAAATCTATGGGTAAGATAAATTTATCGATTTTTATCAGAAGGTTCCTAACAATCCCTTTCAGAATGCTTTTAGAATTATCGGCCAGCTTAATGTTCATTTTGATTGTTTTAAGCTTCCTTATACCTAGACGTTTGTACATAGAAAAAGGCATGATGCTAATGCTTGCTCCTAAGTCTGCTAAAGCGTTGTTAAAGTCTAACCTTCCAATTGAGTAGGGTAGGATAAAGCTTCTGAGGTCTTTCTCCTTCGGGGGTAGTTGGTTAAGGAGAAGGACTAAGCATCTGCGATTCATTCTAACGTCTTTATTTTCCATGGTTAATGGTTTGTTGGTTACCAGGTCCTTCATATATTTAGGATATTCATCGGATTGCCTGATTTCCTTGAGGAAAGGTCGATTTGACTTAATTTTCTTTAAGCTTTCCATGGTTTTATAGATTAATGCTTCTTCGGCATGTAGTTCAAGCCTTCTGGGAAAAGCAATTGGGGGAATGTATGATTCTATATAGTGGGTTGTTGTTTGTTTTTGGGAGGTTTGTTTTAAATCTTCGTCAGGGATTGATGTAACATTTTTGAATTCATCGTCATCTGAAAATCCAGAGTTAGCCGAAAAGTACTCGATTTCTTCTGGAGAGTAGTAGAATCGGGTGTATATAGGTGCTCCATCATTAGTAAAAATTGCCTTGCAATCTTCTTTTTTATCTGTCCTAGCTACTGCTTCCTTGGCCAAAGTTGTCACCCTGGACTTTAAACCTTTGATGATTTCATCATGGTGGTTTTGGCTTTTTTCTAAGATATGGAAAAAAGTTTTCAGCCATTCGTCTTGTTTTACCTGTCTCATAGAGGCTTCCTCGATGTATTTCTTAATTATTTCGGCCAAGATTTGTCTTCCTCTATTATTCCCATTAAAAGGCGTTGTTCGTCCAAATTCTCCATATCTAACCTCTTCAATTTGTTTTACTTCCTCGTTGAGGGGACAATCTTTGTTGAGGTGAGGTCCTTCGCAAATTTGGCATCCAACCTGGATTGCATGAACACTTTCCTTTAGCTTCTTCATGTCTCGTCCTAGGTTGTCCAACTTATTTACCAAAGCAGCTAGTCTATCATTGCTACTACTGCTTCTAATACTCCTGCTTGTCATTCCATCGTGCCATTTTTGAGAATGGTCAGCCATGGTCTGAATGTTGTGTGAGAGCTGGGAGGTGTCATCCCGAGGATTGGTTCCTGCGATCAAGCAGTTGCGATTCTTAGTGCTCAACCTTTGATAAAAGATATTTACCTTTTGATGACTATTGATGTCGTGAGTAGGGCACTTGTATAGCAGGTCATTATACGCTCATCAGACCTGGTATAATGATTCTTCTCTTCTTACTTGAAGCTGTGAATATCTTAAGACTGCTTTGGCGATGGTCATGGAAGGGGGAAATACCTTTGGATAAAGATTTTTTGAGGAGATCTATGTATGATGTTCCTTGGGTGCGAGTCTGTCAACCTACCTTTTTGCGGATCCGATAAGAGTAAAAGGGAAAAAACTCAGAGCATGACTGCGTCTTTAGAGACTCCGGGAATATTAAATAAGCTAACGATGCTGAGGACCCGATCAATGTGATCGTGGGCATCCTCGTCTTTGTTCTTAGTGTCTGGTTTTCTCGTGACAATGCTAAGTACTGTTCCATGGTAAGAGTATCGACGTTACTCCTGCCATAGTTCAAGCAGATATAGAGTTTAGGGAAAGAAGAGAATAATGAAATTTGTCAAATTAATTCTTTAATTTATAGTCCCCTATGGGTTATCAGCGCCAAACACTTGACGGCATATTTTAATTTAAATATATTTTTACAAGTTTTAAAATTTATAAAAACTCGATCTACACTGACAACGCAATAACCGTGTAGAGAACCCCGATCGTGGTAGTATAGAATGTAAAATCCAAGGTCGTCCAATGGGAGCTAAGTTGTAAATTAGTTTTAATTTGAAATGTCACGTTTATAAAAAGGTTTTTGATTTGAATTGAAAGGAATTAAAAACAATAAAATTAAATACTAAAAATTAAAGAAGGTTTGGAGATCTCAGGAGAGAAAATGTGCTAACCTAGTTACTTCATTACTACTATTATGAAAATTATTTTCCTGTGAAATGTTTTAAACTATGGTTTTAGTGTTTCTATGGTTGATAGACTTAATAAGATATATAGTCTCACATATTCTCGCGATTCCGACTCAGTCTAAATCGTATAGGAGGTAGGATATCCAGGTTGTAGTGATTAATCTCAACTATTCCCAAAACTGATCTAATAACCTATACAGATTATTAACCCTCTCTAAAAGAGTTCCTGTGCTTTTTAAGTAGGTTGAGTGATAAGTGCGGAAGAATGATCGCGTTTAGTTCTACATAGGGTCAAAGTCATAGATCTCTCTGTACTGATGGATCCCATATTGGCTAGATAATCTAATAATGTGGCAAGCAAGGTCCAAACCACCCGTACTACCAAAACCCAGGGTTACACAATAGTCAAGGAATATCTAACAAAACCATAATCTAACATGAAACAAATCATTATAACCCCCCCAAACAAATAGTTTAATTTTCATATACTAGGCCAACACTTTAAGTGCTTAGCCGCTCATGGTAACGGAAACACAACAAGAATTAGAAGTAATCATAGATTGAAAGCTCATAATTCTTACAGTATTCATATTTGAACGATTAAATACAAAAAGTAAGTAAAGAGTGATCTCCTTGGATCCAGTAGGGTGTGGAGATTTGGAATTTTTCGAAGGTAGTAAGCCTCTTTGTCTCCTCTTCACTTGGCTTTGGAGAAGGTTGATGTCGGAATAGCTTGAATGAGCCTCTATTTATAGGTATCGAACCTGTTACGGCGTAACTTATAAATGTGTTACGCCGTAACCTTCTTACACGGCATTCCATAAATAAGTAATTGTGTACGGGCATAACCAGTTATTGCGCGTTTCGTCATAACCTTCAATAATTTCTATATGTACATGATCCTTCATTCCATATTTGTGGATTTTTCATGGTTACGTCGTTAACTTGATATGGGTGTTACACCGTAACTCTATCTTGGGTTAGATTTCCTTCCAAATACTTATTTACGGCGTAACTAGATATGGTGTTACACCGTAACCTTGTCCTTGATCTTTGTACTTGCTTAATTTATGTTACGGCTGATAACCATTTTTGGTGTTACGTTAACATTCTTTTAGCAAAATTACACTTTAAGCCCTTTTTCCTTGCTCGTGTCAACACTCCTGCATCATTTCACCTGAAAACTACAAAATGATAGAAAATATCTTGTTTTTGAGTGTTAGTGAAACATTTGCAGGTAATATAGGGGGTATTTTTCCACCAAAAAGTATTAAATATTTGATGTTATCACTTTGATTATGCACGATTCTTTTTTGAGACCCGTCCTGATGGGACACCCTGTATTGAGAAGCGGAGTTGGTTACCGCGTCTTGGAGGATTAAGGGACTTGATTATGCATGAGTCGCATAAGTCGAAGTATTCATTTCATCCGGGTTTCGACAAGATGTACCATGACTTGAAGAAGTTGTATTGGTGACCCGACATGAAAGCAGATATTGCCACCTATGTCAGCAAGTGTTTAACATGCTCGAATGTCAAAGCTGAACACCAAAACCCATCTGGTTTGTTGGTACAACCTGAGATGCCTCAATGGAAATGGGAGAAAATCACTATGGATTTTGTCACAAAGCTACCTAAGACGTCAAGTGGTTACGATACCATTTGGGTGATTGTTGATCGTCTTACCAAGTCTGCTTACTTTTTACCAATGAAGAAGAATGATTCGATAAATAGACTGATGAGACTATACTTGAAAGAAGTGGTCTCAAGGCATGGAGTACCAGTCTCTATCATCTTTGACCGTGATGGCATATTTACATCGCATTTCTGCCAGTCGCTCTAGAAATATTTAGGTACTCGTTTGGATATGAGTATGGTTTACCATCCGCAGACTGACGGTCAAAGCGAGAGAACCATTCAAACCCTGAAATACATGTTACACGCTTGCGTAATAGATTTTGGAAATGGTTGGGATAAGCATTTATCGCTAGTTGAGTTCTCCTACAATAATAGTTATCATACTAGCATTAAGGCTGGACCATTTGAAGCACTCTATGGTTGCAAGTGTCGATCACCTATTTGTTGGGCTGAAGTTAGAGATGTTCAGCTTACTCGCCCAGAAATTGTTCAAGAAATTACTAAGAAGATCGTACAAATTAAAAGCAAAATTCAAGCCGCGCGTTATCGTTAGAATAGTTACGCCAATGTGAGGCGTAAGCCTTTAGAATTTCAAGTGGGAGACAAATTCATGTTTAATGTTTCACCTTGGAAAGGGGTTATCTGTTTTGGCAAACGATCGAAGTTGAACCCAAGGTACATTAGACCTTTCAAAGTATTAGCAAAAGTAGGAACCGTTGCTTATAGACTCGAACTTCCTCAGCAATTAAGCAGGGTTCATTGCACATTTCATGTGTCTAATCTGAAGAAGTGCTTGTCCGACGAATCGCTCGTGATTCTGTTGGATGAGATCCATATTGATGACAAGTTACATTTCAATGAAGAAACTATAGAAATTATGGACCGAGAGGTCAAGCGTTTGAAGCAAAGTTGCATTCCTATCATCAAGGTTCGATGGAACTCTAGGAGACGCCCAGAATTTACGTGGAAACGCGAGGATCAATTTCAGAATAAGTATTCGCACCTGTTCATGAACCCCACACCATCGTCAAATAACACGACTTGAGCTTTGGGGACAAAGCTTTTTTAATAGAGGAAGACTGTGAAAATCCGTAATTTCAGGTCATTTTACATCAATAAACTCAAACTATTTACTTTCAGTTTTTACGCATTTACTTTTAATTTTTAGCATTTACTTTTAATTTCAACTGTAAGTTAATCCGGCGGTAAAACTGAAAATCAACAATCAACGTTAATCCGACATTAAATAATGAAAAGTTTATGTCGAAAGTATTATATAAATTATTATCGAGTAATTTATAACTTTTCATATTTTATTTTCATATGTTACGTAAAACGTTTATTTTTGCAATATTTAGCATTCATGCATGCATGTAAACTACACCACATTCCTACACTTAAACAAATACCCACAATTATACTCAATACCCCAAATTTATATAATTCTTACCTATAATCACTCTCATGGCCGGTTATATACATACAACACACAAAAACAATACCAAGTTTTACTAAGATATTATACCATGTGCTAGTTTTGAGCTCTTTCTCAAAGTTTACTTACAAGATCTAGCTAACTCTTACACAAGACCACTCCCCCTCCCCTCACCTATGCTAATCACTTACAAACCACACCCTTCCCCTTGATTCATGGATTGAATGAGATTTTTCTTTCCTAGATATTTTTAATATAAAAGGATACTTGCAACAAGTCTTTCTCATACACTTAGCACTTGCAAAAAAATCAAAACACTCTCTTTCTCTCCATATAAGCTCACGGCTCATAAATAAGCCATAAAAATTTTATAGTTTCCGTTTTCTTGATATTACAAGTATACAAGTGTGATCAATGGTATTATCTAACGTGTTCTAAGTTGATTTCCAAGTTAGGGTTTCAAGTTTAAGCAAGGGTTTTTCAAGATTTAAGTTAGTGTTTCATAAATCAAGATTGGGGTTTTTATATGGTTTTGGGGTTAAAATCAAAGCCTAAGGTTTCTTTTGATCATCATCTTTGTAAGCATACTATATTTACTCTTTGATTTTCATACATTTTGATTTTGTTCTTACATGTTTTTATACTTACATAATGTATTTATATACATGAACACCAAGATTATTAAGCTATATCATGAACTAGTAGACTTTTATAAATATTTGCAGAGGAATCAAGAACAACAATTACTTATATAATTATTAAGCATGTTATCAAGTTTGTTATTTATAAACTAGCTTATTGGATTTTATAAGTTATTTTATTATATTATGAAGTGTTAGATGAGATTAGGTTAGTTGGATTTCTTGATTATAGAAGAGGTTAAAGTGGTTAGATTAGAAGTTTTTGTTTTGTAAATATAAGGTTAAAATTATAGTTTTGAAGTGTGTAAAATGCCCCTTAGGACAGCAGGTTTTAAACATTAGGCTACAGATTTTTCGACGAGTTAAAACCTTAAAAATATGTTAGTTCATCCTAATACGATTCTGTGAATATAAAGAACGCAAAAAACGAATGTAAAACGAAGAAGTTATGGTCAAAACAAGATTTAAAACAATACCGACAAAAACAGTTTTTCAGCATAATATGGCAGATTTATATTTCATGTTTTTAACCATTTTCGATTCTGAACCAACTTAAGTATAAAGCTAGAAACTTGCTCAGAATGATTTTTCAGTTAATTATCGCGAGTTTTGAAGCCCGAAAGTGTAAAACGGAAGAGTAAAACTTAATCAAACTTGGACTATTTTTCAGAAATTGTTATTAAAATTCTTGCACTATTTTTACTAATAATAAGAGCTGATGTGAATAGTAAAATAGGTTTTCGGACGTTTTCGGGTCCGTTTGGACTATAAAAACCTTAGAAAATAATATAGCATCACTTATATAATATTTATACGCGTTTTAAACGTTATAAATATTATTTTATAAATTAAGTAAACTATATATAAATTGGCATTGCAAAAGTATTAAAAGTGATAATCTAACGGAATCATTATTTTGATTTATAAGCTAAGTCTAAAACTATTAGGTGGTGATATAACAAGATAAAATATAGTGCATTGTTTTAGATTTTCATGCGTTATTGTAAATCAACCTATAATTAAATAGGTTGCATACCGGTCCTTTGTGATGACATTCCTAGTTGATTTATCTAAAAATCAATTCCATCACTTGAGGTGAGTTTATAGCCCACTTTACTTGTTCAACAATACTTTACAAATCTCGGGGTGAGATACATGTCATGTTTTACATTTGGACGCAAGTACTCTTTTAAACATTTTACGAGTTTCCTAAGTAGCGATAACTCATTATACCCAGTATCATAAACCGTTAATTACTTTGTGTAAGCGCGTATATTATAAATAGATCTATTTGGGATTGACATCCCCGTCCGAGTAAGTTATGCTTACTTTTCAAACGGACATATATCATATCGTATTTTGGATGTTGTGAGTTAAACATCTACACGGGTACGTTAGTGCATAAATATGCACACATACATAGTTGTAGCTTTAGTGTCATGTGCTTAGGGCAATCGTAATTACATTTTATGTTTTTGTATGTGTTACATTATTTCACGCATTGAACTCTTGCGGTCCTACATTTATACTTACATAAACCTATAAATTCACCAACTATATGTTGACGTATTAAAGCATGTTTTTCTCAGGTCAGTAACTGCTTGCTATCTAGATATCATTTTAGAGCATCATATATGAGTCACATTTTGTTGTCTCACATCACGAAAGATTTTCTGCATTACTTTTGAACATTTGGTTATATATTAAAATATTTACGTTTTTATACCAGTGAACTCTTGAAGCATGGTGTTTTTGCACAAACTTGGAAATGAAATCAAACGTTATCTTTCAAACGACTCATATACAGGCCGTTCTTTATCTTTCTTGTGCTTATGTATTATGAAGTAATGCCCCCGTTACCATTTTGATGTGACATATTTTAGGGGTGTTACAATAATGTGTATATGATTTATGTTATATGTCAGGTTACTTACTAAGCGTTTAGCTTACGGTTTAGTTGTTTAGCCATTTTTTAGGTTCTATGTAATAAAGGTAAGGCTTTGGTTAAGCATTCGATGGAAAGTAAGCGGATTGGAAGTATTTGGACTATGCCTAAGATGTAGGAGAAGATACCGAGCTCAATCGTGTTTAACTCCCATGTTGTTGCCCTAAGTGTCGTAAAGTAGTTTTGTAAATGTTGTTGTTACGTGCCAAGTCCATGGTCATGGTTTGGAAGTAAATGTCTTGAGTATTGTTGAAGTATTTTGTTTGCAAATAGACCATGTGCCTTCAATATTGTTTCCATCAACAATGCCCATGTAGTGTAGTTTTTTTCGGTCAATTTGGGACATTGTAGTGAAATATTTCCTTATTCTCGAACTGATGCACTGCTTGATGTGTTATCATGCTTGTCACCTTGTACCATGCTTGCTTGCTTGCTTTTAACTTGCTTACTTCTTACAATCAGAACCGAGATGGTTTCTGGTTTTCTTGCTCTTGTGTTTGATCAAAAGATCAAAACTCTTACTTGTTACTGGCCAACTTGCTAACCAGGTTTTCTTGCTAAACTTGCTTAATATTGACCAACTTTCTAATCAATATTGTGTTTTCCAGACCCACTTGCTAATCTGGTTCTTTCTTGCTTTAATCAAAATAATTGATCCTGCTATGAACCTAAGGATTCGGTCTTGACTTGCTAAGAATCACTAGGATTTGGTTTAACTTGCTATTTTGTATTTGTAAAAGTGGAAAAGATTTTTCCCTTTTTAGACAAAAATACAAAACTTGATTTTTCTAAATTATCCTTTTAATATAATAAGTAGTGTAGTCACTAGGTTATTATATATTTTTCTAAAGAAAACCTCGAAAAGTACTAACTTAAAATCTAACGGAAGTAACTTTTCTTAAGAAAAAAATCTATACAATATATATTATTACTAATATATATATTATCAAAAGTGGAGGGTGTTAGATGTTGTTTTTGAACCTTGTTGGGTTAATAACCCTGTGCCCTCTTTTTTGATGCTAAAACTTGCGCCTCCTTTTTCTATTTCTCTTTGGAAAAACGCGTCTCTTTCTTGAGACCGGTTGGTCTTCTTCTTCCTTTCTTGTGGGTGGTTAACCGCCGATTAAGATGGCCGGTTTAACCGTTTTTATCCTCTGCGATTGTGTTCTTGAACCACTGGATTCCCTTGATTGTTGTGCGAAATTAGGGTTTCGCAATTTTGGGGATCTTTTGAGAACAGCCGCGGATTTTGGGCGTTTGTGGATAACTTGAATCAATTGATGATTCAATTAAGGGTGCAAGTCTTGATTCTTCAAAAAGGTGTGTTCGTTCCTCTTTCTGATGATTTAATTTTCGCCCCTCTTTCTGATGATGACTTATGTAACCGTGCCTAACCTACGATGATTTTGGGTTATGGTTTTTTCAGTTTGATGTTCTTGAAACTGAAAAAACATGCAAAGCAAAAGGATGAAACCCTTTTGTTGCCGGTTGATTTAATCACAAGAGTGATTAATCACTTGGTGACAAGAGTTGGATTCTCTTGATACAATCGTTTGACAAACACAAATATGATTTTTTGATTGTGTTCTATCGAGTTTTGCAAATGTTTTTGGCCAAAACAAGAATTGGTTTTTTTTATTCAAAACAGGAACAAAAGTTTTATTTCTGGTATATGATGATTTGGTTAACAACCTGGCTCTGATGCCAATTATTGTCCCTATTCGATAGATCTATGATCTAACTGTAGTCACAATATACCAAGAAACAGAAAAATGAATTGTGATTATGAAATACAAGTGTTTTTACTAATCTGACATTCGTTTAATCTTGTTTGTTTACATGTCTTCCTATTTATAACATACTAACAGGTGTTATGATGAAAGGATGTGTTCGAACCAAGGGTCGTGACCTTTCAAATATAACTGTAAATAACTAACTATTACTAACTATAATACATACTAAGTACCCTAACTTTGTGTTTATAACATTATTGGTCTAATAATAATATGGATAACAGACTCCTAAAATATGTCACAGGTATCCCGATAGTATCGACAAGGGGTCTGCTCTTATCTAAAGCATATCAACCACAAAACCCTCTTCCTATTGCAGAAAATGGAGATAGTAAAAATCATGGTAATAGTCTTGCCCTAATCTACTAAATTTTAACAGATTCCATTATAATATTTTGATTCCTCTTGCTCGATCTAACTGAGTTTTTACTCTTCTAATAATTTCAGTGGGATTAGGACCGAAACTAATAAAAATTGTGAAACACAAGCTGAATTATGTTTCCAAGCTCCTACCACTTAGCCGCGAAGGAAAAATCTTCAGACGATGTTTTAGTACCAGGGACCACGAGAAGTTGTTGCATGCTTCTCGATGCAACATATACACAACAGCTGGCCAATCGCATGCATCCTCTTCATTTCAATAGAAAAAGTTGCATTTTGCAGTGAGAGATCCATCAAAACGTATTCTACAGCATTAGAGGTTTTAAAGTTCCAATATAAGGTGTCTATCCCACTGGAAATGATTAAAGGAGTCGAAGAGAGAACAAACTTAAAGAGGCCGTGTAAAAAGTATGTAGAGTTAGTGACCGTGGATGATTTCAGCTTCTGGTTTTTGGGGTTTCCAAATTACAAGAAAATGCTAAGATACCTCCGACAGATAACCAGTCATGACTGCTTAAGCGATTAGTGTGGAAGACTGTCCTCATTTCTAAATAAATTTGAAACATACAAAGCTTCATGTGGTTACAGTGAAATGGAACATACCTCAAAAAGGCATTGTTAAGTAAAACGAGGCCCTCTCAATGAACCACGCATTTTCAGAGCGATTCATGTATGGGGATGAGCCCTAAAGACCTGGATATTAATGAAGCCTATGTTGGAATGTGTCCATTGTATAAAATGTATATGTCCGAAAATGGTTTCGAGCCTAAGGGGACGCACACGTTTATATCTAGAATAACGAGTATATATATATATATATAT
>BQNB010196999.1:0-11248 GCA_026074375.1 Tanacetum coccineum | reverse complement strand
TAATAAGAAAAGTGACGAGTGTATCACTGAATTCTGAATTTGGGCACCCACTGACTTTATCTTTATAATTGTCTAGTGGAGTTAAGCATTTGAGATTCAATGAGCACATTTAAATTATAAAATAGACTAATTGTATGTAAATAATTGCTACTACGATACACCAATCGGAGATCATACATGATTATAGATTTTTTTCTTTTAGGTATCTGTCACCTCTCTAAGTGACAAAATGCATTGCGTGCTAGGAGCAGCCGAAGTTTGATTTTGATTTTGTGAAGTAACAAATAAGAAATGATAGTCCAGGCGGATCGTGTTTTTCGTAGGTCTTTCTTTGGCTAGCCAGTTAGATGTATGGTTCCTTGTTGTATACCTGTATGTCTAGTTATACATGATGCCATGTTAGTCTCAAGTTAATCAGTGACACCTCTTACTGCCTTTAGCCAATAAAGACTCCTATGTGAATGAGGCAAATCTGTCTTTAAAGTTAAGAGCCGTTCGTTCATGCGATTAATCTGGGAATTTAGGGTAGGTAACTTTACCAAATATGAAGTGCCTGTTAAAAATCTATAATTTTTTTTTTCACTGGGCACAAATATCTCTGTCTGAAAGTTATAGGCATAGCTTGAACCTGTAGCGATTGGCTTTACCTCTCTTTACTTCGGAATCAAACTTCACTTTTTTTTTTCCTATTATCTTTCTCGAGAATCCTTTTATGTGCAGGGCCAGGTTTAGCTAGTAAGTTGAGTACATAGCTCTGTATCATGGGTTGCAAACTGTAATTGTGTATAGTATATTAGTATTGGAGCGAAAGTCAGAAAAAGATAACACCTTAAAATCACATTGATTGATAAGTGATCTTAAGGATCTTATCTGTGTTTAATCTTTTATATGGGTGTTTGTGTCTATCTGAAACTTTCAGTATGTATGCCTGTGTTTTTCTTGGATGAACCAGTGGATGCCTGCACTACGCAAATAGGCATTGGAGGTTACTCCCAGACACCAATCTTGTTTTACAGCATTTTCATGTATACTTTTTTCATTGTAGTAAAGTTAATGCTATAAGGGTCAAGATCTTAGTAGAACAACTTAGGACTTCGCATACATTCATTCCTGTGGATCTGCTGGTTCATTGTAAGCCACATCAGTGTGGCATCATTTTGGTTTGCAATGATATTGGGTTTTGTGGCTGTGATCTTAGGGCCCAGTGGCAGAGACATGTTCCACTGGCAAGCTACAATTAGGGTCCTCCTGACAGTCCTTACGATGGAGGAGTATTTCTAGTTACCATACATTTCCTCCAGATTATCCATTTAAGCCACCGAAGGTACCTATCACCTGACATCATTCAAAGGAATGATGGCATACTGTTTACATGCTTGGAATTATATACTGTGCTAACTTTGTATTTCACAGAACTTTTCTCCAAAATGTACTATGGTTCATCTGGTACAGAGGAACATTTTAATTGCGATGACCCGTAACTTGCATTCTGATATACTTCAGTCATATGTACACTTTTTTTGAGTTTTAAGAAGTTAATGTTACAAAGGGTAGGCCGATGTGTGATCTTAAGCTGTTCATTTTTGCCTTTGTATTTAGGGTAAAGGTGGACACTAATTGGTAGTAACAAAGGAGATTTAACAACACGCTTGTAAATTCAAACTAGTCAGAGAATAACAGTAACGATATATACAAAGATAAAACTTTTATATGTGATTGTTTTTTGTATAAAATATTGGGCTATGAATCTTCATGCTGCACATATGTTTTGTAACATTTACGTTACCTGCATATTTTTTTTCAAAGAATGACTTTTTTTTTTGCTTATTGTTTTATTATGCTTAACTTGTTCCATTCGTTTCTTTTGCAGGTAGCTTTCAGGACAAGGTTTTCATACCGTTCATCAACAGTAATTGTAGCATTTTGCCTTGATATTTGAAGGAACACAGTGGAGCCCAGCTCTTACCATATCCAAGGTTACTATTCTCTTCCATCCATTCCAACATGAGCCAAGTTGGGTAACGGACTTGGTTCTGTTTTAGCCTGATCACTTCTATTGCTCATTTTTTTTCCTAATTAGTTAATTCGTAAGTTGCGATAACAAAAACTGCATTTACGTGCTGATTATGATCTAAAAATGGCTCAATATCACCATAATTGGAAAGTTGCATTGTTCGACGCACATGGTGCTGGAGTAATGTTTTCTAATTGCTAAATGCATAATACTGCTACATCAAGTTGGAGAAGCTATTTGCATAATACTGCTAAATGCATAATATCATTAAATTTGGAAATTTGCATTGTTTCACTGTTTTCTTTTTGGTTCCTATAATTTTTACGCCATTAATATTTTTTAAGACTCTTTTACTAACAATTATTTAACCACAACTATTACCAAAAGTATTGTTAGAAGTTAGAACAAAGGTCATCCTAGGTACCACATTTTTTTTAAGCCATCAGTGTGACATCTATGTATAAATATTGGGGCAATGCCCCCATGACTCGTCGTAAAAGTCAAAATTTGAGTGTAATTTTACCTATTTTTCGAAAGTGCCCCCCACCAGAGCAAATTCCCCCCACTCACGCTACTAAAACCCATATTCAACACTAAAATCTTATAAAATCCTTATCTCTATACTAAAAATACTCGATTTATCATTTCGATCTTAGGTTTTGTTCTTCCACATTTTGTTGCATTGAAGCAAATTTTTTTTTTTCCCCTAAAAACAAGCCATAATCCATCCCCTGGTCCTAATCACTGTTATCGCCACAACATAGACTCTCTTCTATGAATTGCACTGACAAGTTGAAGTTCTACTCTGAAAAACCAAAGTAGAGAGTGCCTAATAAGCACTTTATCACTTTTCTTGTTTTCTGTTTTAAAATGATGGCTTTTTGAAACTAATTGTGTGAAATAATTTTTTGTGACAGTCATTCTAGTAACGACAACCACTTAGTAATGTCTGCCACCAATTGTTATAAAGGGTGTCTAAATGATAATAATAAGTTAAAGTTTTATAGATATGAACATGATAAATATGACGCTAGGATCTTCATGCTTGGCATAAAGACAGAAATTAGAATGGTGTTTAGAAACATGAGTTTTGAAATAAAAAAAACCTGTAAAGACCAGTCTATTTTATAAAAAAAATGGATGAACAATTTTTTTTTTTCTTTTATATATCATAGAATACATTCTTGCTGTCTTTTTTACCTTCCCCTTTGGTTTTTGAAAAAAAGAAAACCAAAATTGGAAGACTACTATGTGCAATAAGTTAAATAAATGTTTTGGCTAATATGTTTTTTTTATAAATACATGTTGCTAATAACAACATGAATGTGGTATGATTCCTAACCCCAACGTTGTCCAGTAACCACCTCGTTGTTCAAATATTTTAAAATAATTCGAGCATTTAGTTGCCAAACTACATTGAAAATCTTGTATATTAGGGAAAAATAAAATAATCCTCTTAGAACTATCATTAGAGATTTTTTGATTGACAGAACACTGGTGGCGACTTGTGACTCGTACAACTCCAATTTTGCCTTGGTTTTATCTTTTCTTTTTTTAAAGTTTTTCACCCCTAAGTAGATATATACCCTGATACCTAATGTGTTATGTTAAATTATCAGTATTGTTGTCATTGCTATCTTTTACGTACCCAACCCAACGACCCTTTAGTGCCAGAGATTCTCACATTACAAACAATAGAAAATATACGAACCACTGCTCATCAACTGGACTCAAAGTAGCCATGGCTAATTTGTGGAGCACCCCAAAAGTTTAATATGAAGGCTCCTTTTCCTTATGGTATTAGCTTATGTTTATTTGAAAAACAAAAATGGTGTGAACTTATACTGTATGTCTATGTAAGATAGACATAAAAGGATTAGTGACCAGAACATGCCCCTCCTTAACTTATATCCTGGCTGTTTGTTTATTGTATGGCATATTAGCTTTCTAAGCAAATCTATTTTCACTTTTCATATAACTTTTGTTTAATTTAGTACTATTTAAAAGAATATCCAGATGAATTAAGATGTCAATTCGAACACACACTTTAATAATTTAAAGAAAGCAATAATTAATGATCTCTTGT
Source organism: Tanacetum coccineum (assembly GCA_026074375.1). Lineage (NCBI taxonomy): Eukaryota > Viridiplantae > Streptophyta > Magnoliopsida > Asterales > Asteraceae > Tanacetum > Tanacetum coccineum. The sequence goes on along the minus strand of BQNB010196999.1, from coordinate 7,148 downwards.
TTACAATTTGTCTTATCCCCGCAAATAAAATAGGAGATCCACGCAGCTTCTGGCATTAGTAGCTCTTTGGTACCGGAACCTTTGCGTGAGGAGAAAGTTATTGAAAAAAGCCGGAAAACTGTAGTTTAGCTATGTGAGTTTTTTCTTTCTAGGAAAAAATTTAACCATCCCCTCCAGTTGGACCAAACTACCAAATATATTTATAATGATGACTATACGAAGATGTTGAAACTTGAAGTACTATTAGTATAGAAGATGTTGAAAGTAGGGGTGAGCATCGGTCCAAAACCGGACCGGACCGGCCAAGACCGGACCGAACCGAGACCGAGACCGAATTGGTCTAAAACGCCAGACCGAGGACCGTCGGTCCGGTCCGGGTCGGCCCGGTCCGGTTCGGTCTTCGGTCCGGTTCGGTCCTACAAGGCATAATGTTCGGGTTTTTTGGTAAGACCGACTGGACCGGACCGGACCGAAGACCGAATTGGTCCAAAACGCCGGACCGAGAACCGGACCGAAATACGTTCGGTCTGGTCCGGTCGGTCCGGTCGAACGGTACGTATGCTCAGCCCTAGTTGAAAGTACTGAGTAGCGGATTTATATGTCCGACTTATTATCATTATGGGCCTAGCTCAATAGTTGCATGTATAGATACATGACATGGTTAAGGTTATCGATAGAGGCGATTAACATAATTTAATAATCGAATAAACCTTATCGATTCGTTGCTTAGGTTGAGTAGAAGATTCCGTCATGGTGCTATGACGAGTAATATGCAAAAGCAAGAAAAAAAAAGCAAGTAAAAAGATAGCAGCGACAGTGTAGCAGGAAAAAAAGAAGAGTCGAAATTAGGTGAGGGTTTTTTAAGGGATAATCTTTAGGCTGTGATACCATATTAGATTATGTTAATTCTTCCTATCATTAAACATTAACCACAACAATGTATATATACAACTCTAAAACGTGTAATGCAACTATTAGGCAAGGCTCATTATGTAGACATGAAGGCTTTGCAGTGTGACCATGGAGTAAATATGACAACAACCATTTTCATGATTTTTTTTGCCAAAATTGCATACAATTTCGGTTTTCGTGCCCTCGTACTTCCCAACATAATGGCAAATTCGAACGTATGCTTCACACCATTAATAACCTCATCCATACATTGCTTTTTCAAGCTCACATACCTCCCTCTTATTGGGTGAAAGCTCTTAGGGAGTGTTTGGCACGGAGTATTCGGGAGCGGTGAGCGATGAGTGTTAAGCGTTGTGATATTTAATGCTTGTTTTGCCAACAACAAGTAGCTTTTTTTTGGAATGCTCATTTTACAATGCTCCATGAAATAACATTTAGGAGCGTTGAGCATTTATTAGCTGTTTTACACATTATACAAATGTAAGAGGATCGGCCATTTGGCTCGTGACTGCAGGAGTTCCGTCCAAACCAATAATTAATAACCAATCGTGGAACTCCGGACAACTACAAAATTGCCGTTACTTTATGAGTGTGGTGTTCAGGGGCACTTCAAGAGGGACTGCCCTAAGTTGAAGAATGGAAACCGTGGTAATCAACGTGGGAACGACAATGCACCAGCCAAGGTTTATGTGTGGCAATGCGGGAACAAACCCGGACTCTAACATTTACGGGTACGTTCCTTCTAAACGACCGCTATGCTTCTATTCTATTTAATACTGGCGCCGATAGGAGTTTTGTATCCACAACATTTAGCTCTTTGATTGATATCACACCCACTACACTAGACCATTATTACGATGTTGAACTAGACGACGGGAAAATAATAGGGATAAACACTATCATTCGGGGTTGTACGTTAAACTTCTTGAACCATCCATTCAACATCAACTTATTGCCCGTAGAACTTGGTAGCTTCGACGTTATAATCGGCATGGATTGGTTGTCAAAGTACCACACGATCATTGATTATGCCAAGAAGATCGTTCGTATTCCCTGAGGAAATAAAACCTTAATTGTCTATGGTGACGGGAGCAATTAGGGAAACGAGACTCGTCTGAACATCATTTCATGCACTAAAACTCATAAATACTTGTTGAAAGGACACCATGTGTTTTTTTGCCAATATTACAGCAAAGGAGACTGAAGACAGGTCAAGAGAGAAGCGACTTGAGGACGTACCAATCGTTCAAGATTTCCTGAGGATTTCTTAAGAATTGCCGGGTCTTCACCGAAAATCGACCAAGGTGGAATTCCAAATTGAAATTTGGAGCCGGTGCGCCAACCTATACGACAGCACCGTATCGATTGGCTCCTTCCGAAATGAAAGAATTTTCAGAGCAACTGCAAGAACTATCCGACAAGGGCTTTATAAGACCCAGTTCCTCACCTTGGGGAGCTCCGGTCTTGTTTGTCAAAAGAAGGACGGATCATTCCGAATGTGCATTGGGGTGGTGCGACACCGGGATTGAATAAACCTGACGTGATAGAATCGATATCCTCCCTCAAGATTGATGATAGATATGATCCAACTATAAGATTCTATGTTTTACCGAAGATAGACTTACGGTCGGGTTATCATCAGCTTAGAGTGCGAGAAGAGGATATTCCGAAGACGGCATTTAGGACTCGGTATGGTCATTACGAATTCCAAGTGATGCCATTTGGTTTGACAAATGCACCTGCGGTATTCATGGACCTCATGAACCGAGTGTGCAAACCATACTTGGATAAGTTTGTAATTATCTTTATCGATGATATACTCATTTATTCAAAGGACAAGGAGGAACATGAACAACACCTTAAGGTAATTCTAGAACTGCTTAAGAAGGAGGAGTTATATGCTAAGTTTTCAAAATGTGAATTTTAGATTCCTAAGGTATAATTTCTCGGTCACGTGATTGACTGTCAAGGCATTCACGTGGATCCTGCCAAGATCGAATCTATTAAAGATTAGGCGTCTCCTAAAACACCAACGGAGATTCGTCAATTTTTAGGTCTTGCCGGTTATTATCGGAGATTCATAGAAGGGTTCTCAAAGATTGCTAAGCCAATGACCAAGCTTACCCAGAAGAAAGTCGCCTTCGAATGGGGTGACAAGCAAGAAGCAGCTTTTCAGACGTTGAAAACTAAGTTGTGTAGCACCCCTATCTTAGCTCTCCCCAAGGACTGGAACTTCATTTTTTATTGCGTTCGCCACATAAAGGATTTGGGGTCGGTAATGAATGCAAAACGAGAAGGTGATTGCCTATGCATCACTCAATTGAAATCCCATGAGAAAAATTAATACTACCATGATTTTAATGGTGCAGGGAGTTAGCACTTAAAATTTAGAGACACTACTTGTACGGAACCAAATGTACGGTGTTTACGGATCATAAGAGCTTACAACACATACTTGACCAAAAGGAGTTGAATATGAGGAAACTTCGTTGGTTAGAGTTGCTCAGTGACTACGATTGTGAGATTCGTTATCACCCGGGGAAAGCAAATGTTGTGGCTGATGCTTTGAGCAGGAAAGAGCGAAGTAAACCATTAAGAGTGCGAGCCTTAGTTATGACAATTGGCTTGGATCTTCCCAAACAAATCTTGAATGCTCAGATCGAGGCACAGAAACCAGAAAATCTCAATAACGAAGACGTAGGAGGTATGATCAGGAAGGATCTACTAAAGGAGAGGTTGGAACCTCGTACGGACGGAACCCTATGCTTAAATGGTAGGAGTTGGTTCCCATGTTATGGAGATTTAAGGACCGTGATCATGCATGAGTCTCATAAATCAAAATACTCTGTCCATCCAGGTTCAGACAAAATGTATCAAGACATGAAAAAGCTATATTAGTGGCCCAATATGAAGGCCGACATCGCCACCTATGTTAGCAAATGTCTGACGTGTGCTAGGGTTAAAGCAGAACATTAAAGACCATCGGGATTGTTGGTATAACCCAAGATACCTGAATGGAAGTGGGACAATATCACCATGGATTTTGTCACCAAGCTTCCTAAGTCACCGCAGGGTCATGACACTATTTGGTTGATTGTTGATCGACTTATGAAGTCTGCAATATTTACGCCAATAAGGGAAACTGACCCCACGGAGAAGCTGGCAAGAATATACATAAAGGAAATAGTCGCGAGGCATGGAATACCTGTTTCAATCATCTGTGACCGTGACCCTAGGTTCGCTCCCCATTTTAGAGATCCCCTTCAGAAAGGCTTTGGGTATTTATATTAAATATTAATTTAGTTTGATATGAATACTTGAGTATCATCCAAAAAACTGATGGACAAAGCGAGAGAACCATCTAAACTCTTGAGGATATGCTACGTGCTTGCGTGATCGACTTTGGAAATGGTTGGATTAAGCATTTGCCATTAGTCTAGTTTTCATACAACAACAGTTATCACGCTAGCATCACGGCAACACCGTTTGAGGCATTGTACGGTCGAAAGTGTCGTTCACCTGTTTGTTGGGCCGAAGTCGGAGAAGCTCAGCTCACTGGTCTAGATTTAATTCAAGAAACGACCGAGAAAATCATTCAGATCAAGTAAAGGATTCATGCCGCTCGTGACCGACAAAAAAGTTATGCCGACTTAAAGCGTAAGCCGATAGAGTTCCAAGTTGGGGATAGGGTTATGCTAAAGGTTTCACCTTGGAAAGGGGTCATACGTTTTGGCAAACGGGGGAAGTTAAACCCTCGATATGTTAGACCTTTCAAGGTGTTGGAAAAGGTTGGATCCGTTGCATACAAGCTTGAACTCCCTCAAGAATTGGGCAGGGTTCACAATTCATTTCATGTATCCAACTTGAAGAAATGTTATTCCGACGAACCATTAGCTGTTTCGTTGGAAGGACTACACATTGATGATAAACTCTAATTTGTGGAAGAGCCCGTTGAAATTATGGAACGGGAAATCAAACGGTTAAAGCGAAGCCGTATACCACTCGTTAGGGTTCGCTGGAACTCTAAGAGAGGTCCTGGGTTCACATAGGAACGGGAAGATTCATGTTGATCCCACGCCTTGATCGGTTCTTTAGAATATAAAGAGTTTATTACCTTGGAAAGAACCAAATAACAAAGATTTGAGACTTTGTGAATATACAAAGTGTATGGCGAAACTACACTTTGATACTCTAGAGAAGTGTATGAATGAAACAGTAATAATCACTCACAAACAATAAACAATAAAATCACTGCTCCAATATTATAAATAATACGAGTACTCTCTAAGTACTGGGGTTACACAACCTTGAAGCAAATACAAAATTTCTCTAAGTGTATCTCTTAAAGTTCTATTTTTCACTACTCTAGGGATCTCCTTTTATAGAAATACAAGGAACCCTTTACCCAATACCCATAATATCTGCTATCAATAAGGAACAGTTACAACAAAACTAAAAACCCCCGAAAAGCTCTCATGCATTCTTATCTTCATAGCATCAGCTTTACCATTAGCATACTAACATTTTCACGTTGGCAGTATTAAGTTATCCTTGGCATTATAACATAATGCTGGTCAGTACAACTCCTTTAGTACTAATTGGCAGTATTAGTACAAAGAAGAATATAAACCTAACAATCCTCCTCTAAACTTGTGATTGTCCCTCAAATCAACAAGTTTCTTCTTAATAAATTCTTCAAGTCTTACATAAACTGCTGATGAAACTATTCAAACACATATTAACATTTTCCTGCACTTGAGCATCTATGAAATCTATAGGATTCAAAAGCCTGGGAATTTTCATGATCTACTTCCAACCTTTTACTCAACATCTTTGATAGCATCTCTTGGCTCAGGGGATACTCTTTCTGTCAACCATATGGATTGCCATCCAATGTCCATCAACAAAAAAGAATGCCTACAAAAAACACATAATCTCCAGCTTAGAAGAGTGTATACATGTTGATCCCTCCCAAATTTCATCATCTATATCAGGTTCCAACAAGGTATGAAGACTCCCCATAGCAAAAATCATAACCTTCTGTGTGCTGTAGAACATATCTTTCTTTAACTAACCTGAAATAATTGGTTCCTACATCCATTCTGTCAAATCTTCTAGCATTTCGCTCAGTATCTTATAATTCTTTGAGCTTCCATCACCTCTGAAGACTTGATAGTACATGTGAGTCTTTGTCAACACAATTGTCTTCCAATCTACAATAGGGAACTTTGTTGATAAAGATTCAATGTCTATGGGAGCTTCTTCTCTTAGTACTATATCCAGATATGTCTTAAGTTCTTCTTTCTCAGTTTCTACTTCCAACTTCGTCTCTTTTCTTGTTGTTTTTCAGGGAAAGACTCTCCTCTTGGGCTGCTGTTATTGACAGTTTCTTTCCTTTCCTTCCCCCCTTTTCACCAACTCTCTTCCCACAATCTTTTCAGTTGTCCTTTCTTTTTCAGGAGACTTTGTCCTTTCTTTTTCAGCATCCATAGGCACAAACCTTTGATTAAAATCCTAAAGCTTTTCAAAAATTGGCCTTATTTCATTGTAGGATGGTGTAGAAAAACAAATTCAATATACTTATATAGTATTAATCTCGTAAGTATTCTTTGCCAAAATACTTCTCAACCAAGAGAAATATAAGGAAAAAACTTCACAAGAGAAAACACAATTCGTATATTTTTATCCGGGAAGTACTTTTCCTCGGGTCGTGTCCCAACGAAATCGTGAATTGAGAATTTAGAATATTCGGATTCGAGCCAAGAATGATAAAAGACTTTTGAATTGTTGATTACACTACGAAATATAATAGCATGAATTGAAAAACAATTAACTAACACGAAATTTAAATGCACAAAATGTTAAAATGCGAGCTAAAACTGAAATTTAAAAACTAAGGCACAACTTTTAACAAATTATATACCTAAAAATCACAAATTTAAAATGAAAATTTTAGGAAAAAGAATTGGAATTTTTTATGTATTTTTGAATTTTTTATGAATTTTCTAAGATTTAATTATTTATCAAAAATAAACTTTTTTCTAAAAATTTACACTAAAATTTTTCTTTTATTTTTCAAAAATACTAGATTTAAAATGAAAATTAATGCAAAAAGCATCAAAAATTTTCAACTACTTTTCTATTTTTTTATGATTTTTATAGGAAAAAGTAACCACTAAAATCTATTTTAATTTCTAGAAAATACAAAGTTAATGAGAAAAATATAGAAAAATGGT
>BQNB010196994.1:0-11248 GCA_026074375.1 Tanacetum coccineum | reverse complement strand
GAGTTAAGCCTTAAAATTAATAGCATAAGTTCTTTGTAGTCCAAAGCTTATCTGTTTAAGCTTATTTAGGTTTTAAGTCTTCATTTAAGTGCTTATTTTTAAGGCTGCAAAAGCCCCTTTTGACTTTTATAAAAACTTAAAAAAATAGACTTAGCCTAGACAGCCCTTTTCATTTGCAATTTTATAAGCTTATTAGTAATCTATAGTGCTTAATTTTTTCTTTTTATTATAGCTTAATGTATAAGCTTAATCTGTTTTGAGTTCTTAGACAATAGCTTATTGGTTTACTAGCTTAAAATTTAGCTTAAACCCCCCTAGGCTGTTTTGTTCTCAAACTTAGTCTAAAAGCTTATTTGAGAATCTGAGCTTATGGCTTATTGGAATTGCTAAATTTTTGTTTTTATTTGCTTATTAGGTTAAGTTAAAGCCCTTTTGAGCTTATCAGCCCTTAAGTCTAGCTTTTTAAAGCTTATTCACAAAATAAGTTAAGTAAAAAGCTCATATGTCCTCTTTAAGTATTCTGTAACTCTTTTCAGCTCATTTTCTGGCTTATTTGTGCTTTTCTCAAAAAGTTTCTTTTCAAAAAAAATGCTTATTTAGGCTTATTAGTTAAGTTTTTAAAAGGAAATAAAAAAATATATTTTTCAAAAAAAACCAAGGTCCAGGACTCGAACCTGCGATCTTAGCCTTCATACTCAACACATTTAACACCACTCTACACTACCACTCGCCCTTGGGTCTTTTTCAATTTGTATTTGCAATATTTAATATTTAAGGGGTATTGGCCATTATAAGCTTACAGCTTATATAAGCTTATTTATAGCTTATTCGTTCAGCCAATTTTCAAGTTAGCATTTTTCTTAGATTCCTCATAGTTCAAACTACTTTTCCTGAATTTTTCAGATTTTTCTAAATTAGTTTAGTATTTTTAATGTTTAATTTAGATTAAAAGTGTTTTTAATTCATAATAAATTAAATAAAAGTCAAAAAAATATAATTCTTTTTTAAAATTTTTTTTCTTTTATCATTTAGGATTTTTAGAAACCAAGTTTGCTTTTCTAGAGGTAAAATTTGAAGTTTTAGGTTTTTAAGTCGCGTTTTTAGAATCCCGTTAACGTTTTTCGTACTTAGGTTGTGTTTGCTTAAATTATTGCTTTCCTTTACTTGTTTTTGCATTTATATTTGTTGAAATTAGAATCAAAATCAAAAATCTTAATCCATTCAAAATCCCGATCACAAACTTCAACGCGAAGTTCAATTCACGCCTCGCAGGAACAAAAACGACCCGGGAAACGACTATAAGGGGTTACTTTCGAAGTCGATACTTCCAGAATTATATTTTATTTGTAAGTTGGCTTAATTGCTGATTCACCTATATTATATATATATATATATATATATATATACTATTGACTCGATCAAATTGCGAACGCGCTTTAAGACCAAACTATGTTTTAAGGTCTGCTAAAATAAGAAAGAAGAAGATGGCTATGTCTCTGAAATCAACTCCCGTTCCCACAAAAAGAAAGACAAGGTTAAACAAAACAGAAGACATTGTGCTGCCTTATGATTTAGAGGTACATTACTTGTTATTATCAATTTTAATTCAATATATTATATTTTAGTATATTACTCATTTGTCCAATTGATTACAGGATATCTCCGGACAGCCACGAATTCGGTCAATAAATCATATAATGACACATGACCCGTTTGTTGAGGTTTGGCGCAAATTCTTAGTTAATTTATAATTTATAAATTTAGTATTATTTATAATCAAATTTTTATAATTTTTTTAACTAGAATCTGTCAAGACCAGATGGTTGCAAAAGTGACAAGGTTACAGTTCCTGAGTATATGTCTGCGTTTATAAACAACAAAGATCTTCCAGAGTATCAGTTTCCTTGGGGCAAACGAGACATTGTTATAGGTCGATCTTTTTGGTTGAGTTTGTCTTGTCTTAACATTGGTAAATCAGGCTGGTTGACTGACCAAGTAAGTACCTATAGATTGCCTAATTTAAAATTGATCATAATTCATTTCAATTCTTAATTAAATTTTAATTTCCATTCACAGCACCTTGATGTATGGATTGATCTAATGTGGTCTCTAAGACCACCCGAAGCAGATTGGGCGATTGTAAGCCCTCATTTCTCAACATGCATCTTAAATGGGATGATGCAAGACTATTTTTCAAACGGCCATATGTATCCCCTGCCCTGGATAGCCGTTGAGAAGGTTTGTTCCGCCCAAACTTTTTATTATGTCAAATTAAATTGTTTGTTAATTTGTTATTAATTGTTCCTTAATTATAAATCAGGTGTATTTTCTGGTTAATGAACCGAAACAACATTGGTGTCTTGCCCAGCTTGAAATACGTACTGGAGTTGTTACATTTTATGATTCACTTGGTTGGGCTTGTAAAACCTAAAAATTTGAATTTCATTTCATATTGGTAATTTTGAATATAACCTAAAGTTTATTAATAAGCATTTGAAATTAAAACCTTAGGTTATAAATATTTGTAAATATTAAGGATATAATATAAGATGTATTATTAATAAAAATTATATATAAATTCCTAAATTAAACGTATAAATCCCCCCCCCCTAATTAATAAGAAAATATTTTTGATTTTTGGTTATTTAGGTTTATTTACCTTCCTTTTTTGTTTAAAACCTATTTTAAGTATTAAGAGTAAAAAGGTTTTAGTAAATATTTGTGTAAACTTCAAAATGGAAGAAAATATTTTTGTCCCCCCTCCTCTTTGAGTGTAACCGGCCATATATGGTGTATAAACACACCATATCTTTTATTTTGTTAGCTACATATATTTTAGGAATGAAGTGTGGATAATGTGTAATCTTTCTAAAAGAATAAAAAGATTTTGTCCCCCTCATCTACCCCTTATAAAAGTTTACTCCCAAAAATCTTGTGAAATCATCTCTAGAATTTGCAAGAAGAAGTTGGTGATTCGGGTAGAGTTTTTCAAGCTTTGGTGTTCTTAGTGTGATCCTTGATTCTTGGTGTTTGTTCTTGTTCTTGTCTTCATCTTGGTCTCCATAGGTAAGTCTTGATTTTGTTTCATTCTTGTTGTCACCATGATTACATATGCAAAAGTTTTCATAAAAACCTAAAAGATTGTAAGAAATAATGTGTCTATGTTCTTGTCAATTTCTCTAGGGTTTAATCTAATTAAAATGGTTAAATTACATGTTATGAAACCCTAAGAAAATCATTAAATGTGTTATTAATAAAAACTACAAGATTAGAAACCCTAGGGTTGGTTTTGATGGGTGTTAATTAAGGTTTTCATGGTTAATAATTCTGGGCAGAATTTTAGGTCATGTTCAACGAGGTATAACTCAATGATAAAAATTGATTTTAACATGATTCTCAAGCCTAAGATTAAATTCAGATAGTCTAGTTTCTGGAAAAGTTAATTTCATAATTTTTCAAGGTCGGGAAGGTTGGTTTTTGGTTGCTAAAAGATAAAGTGTCAAAACTTCAATCTGAAAAATTCAGTTGTAGTATTTGATTTTTAATTCTCAAACCATAACGAATTAGACTTTGAAATTTACGTGGGTTAATCTTCATGATATTAGCTACGTCCATGATTATTTTTAAGATTTTTCTGAATTGTCTAAGTATGGTAAATACGCGTCAACTTTTCAAAGGTTCTGCCAGGACAAAATTCGGGTCTATTTTGGGTAACAAGGGTCAAATGGATACTTAAACATGGAAATAAATTAAACCAATGACCATGAGTGTATTAGACATGTGTGGGAACCTCTATGATTTTTGGTGTAAATTTAGAAGATGTTTTTATGGGTCATTTATGTATGGAAACTTACCTTGTAATCATGGATTCTTATAGATTCAGTGAAGGTGTTGTGATCTCTTTCTTTTGTATTCATTTCTCTCCGATTGCTTATTCGTTAAGGTACAGATATTCCGTCCTTTTTGTAAGGACACCTCATGATTTGATTCTCATTTGATTTAACTACTTTGATTCGTTTGATATTCCGTCTGATTTGCTATCCGTACTCATGACTCATTGACATTCGTTGATATTCTGTTTGATTTGATATTCGCATTCATGATTCCTTTGATCTTTGTTTGAATATGATATTAGATCGGTTATCTTGATCTAACTATTGGTAACTTGTTTAGTTTTCTTAAATCTTTGCCCGAGCTATTTGTATCTAGTCATGGAGGTACCATGACCATGTCATTGATGCACCAATGACATGACAGTATCTGTAGCGGTGTGATTAGTCCACGACGTTCCCTTTTGTATGTGCACTTATTATGATTTGATATGTTCGTACACTCGCCATAGTGCTTGTGTATATGGATATGACTTTGTTTTGCAGGGAGCGTATGGATGCATCCTAGGTACTTTGTTCCGTTCAGTTTAGGTGAATGGTTGTGTGTGTGCATTACATCCCATTTCACATTTGGCAGGGTACATTTGGAGTCTGCAGCTCCCATGTACAATTTGATATGATACAATGTATGTTGGATTATTTAGTCTAAGCGTGTGGTATGCTTTAGACTTTTATTTCGAGCTCGTGGGCACTCCTTTGTTATCCTAAATTCTTAATTATCTCTTTATATTTCGTCTGACATTTGTTTAGCAGATTCTCGTGATCCGTTTCGTTCATTTCTTCGTTTTATTTCCGTTATTATTATTATATCTGTTCACTGAGCGTTAGCTCAGCCGCGTTTTCTTTTCCTGCGGCAGGTACTAAGCGGGAAGCTAGGATTTGAGTGTTGAAAGTAGGAAGCTCTTAGAGGACCGACCCTTGATAGATTCCCTTGTTTGGATTTATGTTTTAAGACCTTTCCTTTTGAAGATTTCTTTCATTTGACTTTGTTGGAATTTAATACTTTTGGAAGTCATTTTGTTTCATGACTTAGTATTTTTAATTAATAAAGTCTTTCGCTTACGTTTATATGTTCTGATATGACACCATAACGTAACTCTTGGTCTCTTTATCGGAGCGGGATGTTACAGGGCTAGTGGAAGTAAAAGGCGTTGGTGGAGACGAATGAAGAAGGTATTGCTAGAGAAACTAACTCTGTATCTACTCATGCATGGTATATTTGATAGCAAGGGCATATCAGCTGACCACTATAAGATCACATACAATTATGCCTTTGTTCCATTTCAAGCATCGTTATATGGCCACTGTGGGATATGGGTCTGTTTATTCCAGTACCGTTTCAGGAAATTCTTTATCTGTACGATCGTGATGTTTTTAATTTTATTCGGTATTGGTGCGACGCATTATGTGGTCTTTCTTTTGTTGCTCCCTATCTATTGCAATTATTCGTAAGGTATCTCCACCTTAAGGTGTCCGACGTGTTAGTTTGAATTAGAGTTCGCGATTTATCGATCCGTTTGGAATCTTAGATCGTGTTGGTAAAGTTTCTTATCGTTTGGCGTTACCTCCGTAATGGTTTTATGTGCATGATGTGTTTCATGTATCGCTTCTGAGTTGGTTTAATTATCACCGCCTTCGTGTCGTTATGTATCCGTTAATCAAGATTCGTGTGGTTTTCTTATCAGTTTAGTTTAATTCTTCCTACGTCAATTTTGAGGACGAAATTTTTCTTTTAGAGGGGAAGGAGTAGTAAAACCAAATTTGAAAAATTTGAATTTTTATTTCATATATTAATTTTGAAGCATACCTAAAGGTATAATAAAAGAATTTTGGAAATAAAAACTTCTAAATTCGTGATTTTGAGAAATAATGAATTATAACCTGAGTAATTATATTATATATATAATAAGATATTTATATTATATATATATATATATATATATATATATATATATATATACGAGGCCAGATTTTCTAAAAAAAAAATTATAATTATTTTGAAAATCTGATTAATTTGATGATTTACTTCCTTTTTAATTGAAACTTATCTTTAAGGGATAAGTATTAAAGGTTTAGGATAGATTATGTGTAATGTTTTTAAAGGTAAAAAAATATTTTGCCTTTTTTTTCGACCGCATTATGGCCAGCCATGTATGACTAATACACACAAAAATCTTTTAAATTAAAAGGGTGTGAAGAAAAAGGAAACGAGATCTATATTTTGCAACACATATATTTGTCTCATTCACCTTCTCCTTATATTGTGGTCGGCTCCCCTCTATAAATTATCTCATTTTCTCATAAATTCTCTCTTCCAATTTATGTATAAACCTCCATTGAAGGTTCAAGCAAGAAGAAAGCTTAGGTGTTTTTGGGTGTTCTTCTAGGCTTTGGTGTTTGTGGTGTTTGATTCTTCCATTCTTGGTGTGTTCTTGGATTTGTGATCTTCTCTTCCCTCATTCCATAGATCCGGTGACACTTGTGTGATTTCCTTCCGTTTGTGTTTGTTCCTTTCCGTGTGCATTCGCTAAGGTACAAATATTTTGTCCTTTTAGTAAGGACACCTCTTGACTTGATCCTTCATTATCTTAGCTATTTGATTTAGTTGATATTCGTTTGATATTCTGTTTGATTTGTTATCCGTACTCATGATTCATTCGATATTCATTGATATTCCGTTTGATTCGATATCCGTTGGTTCTTGTTTGGAATATGCTATCAGATTCGTTACTATATTTGGAAAGTTTGTAACTTGATCATAGTTATCTTTTGCCTATCTCTTTGCCCGAGCTATTTGTAACTAGTCATGGAGGTACCATGACCATGTCATTGATGCACCGATGGCATGACACTATCTGTGGCGGTGTGATTGGTCCACAGCGTTCCCTTTTGTATGTGCACTGGATATGATTTGATTATATATGTTGTACACTCGCCATAGTGCTTGTGTATATCTGGATATGACTTTGTTTTGCAGGGAGCGTATGGATGCATCCTAGGTACTTTGTTTTGTTTTGTTTTGGTGAATGGTGAGTGTGTGCAATACACCCCATTTAACATTTGGGTACATCAAGGTCTTGAATCCTCTTGTGTACATATTTAATATATGGAGGTATATTTTGGGTCTAAGCATGTGGCATGCTTTAGACATTTGTTTGGGCTCGTGGGCATTCCTTTGATTACTCTATTCCTATTCATTGTTCTATATCTATCATTTGGCATTTGTTTTGGCAAGTTCTCGTGATTCATTTCGTTCATTCCTTCATTGTTATTATATCTGTTTACTGAGCGTTAGCTCAGCCGCGTTTTCTTTTCCTGCGGCAGGTGTTAAGCAGGAAACTGGGAAATGAGAGAGGTGTGTAGGAAGAGTTAGAAGACCTACCCTATAGAACCTTTATCTTTTGAATAATGTTCTGAAGACCTTTATCTTATGAAGTTTTGCATTTAGACCCCTTTATGTTTGGGCTTTTATACTTTTGGAAAGATATTTTGATTTTGGTTCAATAATTTATTAAATAAAGTCTTCCGCTCGTTTATATGTTCTGATATGACACCATAACGTAACTCTTTGTCTCTCTATCGGAGTGGGATGTTACATTTGCTCAGCAAGTTGAATTTCTATTCAAAGTCAACTTTCTTACCTTGTTTACCAATACAATGGGTAGAGTTGCTACTTTGAAGGGACAGATTTGTCTGGACTTGGTTAGATGTTTGCGTGAGGAATCTGTTAAATCTGACATCGATTGGTGTGGCTACATTCATAGTTGCCTTAAAGACAGTGAACTCCTGGAAAAACCAACTCTGTATTATTTTGGTCCATTTGCATTCCTCATTGTAAGTTTCCAAATTCATCCAAGTTTAAATCACATTCCTCACATGTTGTTCAGACTGAATCATATGTGATTTTCTTTTGAATCACATGTGATTTCTTTAAGAGTATCATGTGATTTTGTTTAATCTTATGTGATTCTATTTTTGTTTTTCCAGCTTTTGTATCTAGATTCTACAAAGTTTGATAGGTTTCCTGATGTTCGTACTCGTCCAGCTATCAGAGACTGGACTTCAACTTTAATGAGAAAAAGACAGGATCTAGAAACAAAAGAACATGTTATTTGGTGTTTAGATCTTCATAATGAATGGACCGAATCTGAGCTTCAAGAAACTGAAGGTTTTACTAGGGTTTCTTCATTGGAAATTTCTAAGAGAAAGGTTCATTTTAATTTGTTTTTCATGTTGATTTATCATTAGGAAGCTTAGTTTTAATTTGTTTCATTTGATTTCTCTCATGTGATTCTAACTGAATCACATGTGATTCTATCTGAATCACATGTAATTTGTTGAGTACTTATGTGATTCTATTTTTGATTAACAACAGGCTTTGTTTAAAAAAGCTGAAGAAAAGTGTACTTCAATTTGTTCTGAAAGAGTTGTTCTAGAAGATTTAATGAGGAAAGCTAGTTTAGATTATCCTGGTGATCAAAAGTTTGTCAAGCTTCAAGAAAAGTATTAAGTGTTCAGAGATCCTATTTTATTTGATGTTGATGTGAATTCTGTAGATGGTGGAATTGACAGTGATGGGGAAGATGACGGGGATGATAATAATGATGATGGTAATGGAAATAATGATGAGGAGTTGAATGATGATAATGATGACGGTATTAGAAATAATGATGAGTAGTTGAATGATGAAGATACTTTAGGTAGCAATCCAAGTTTTGGTTTTAGAAAAATTAGTTCAGATGATTTAAACAAGCAACCTTCTAACAGATAGGAAATGTTGCTGAAAAAGTATGGATATCTAACTACAAGAAGGAACCGTTGTTGAAGGAAATCCAGCTAAAGAATGTGAAATCATGAGTACACCTGAGAATTATACCTAATGGTTAGAAAGAAATGCATATTTAGTTGGAGAGATCATTGATGCTATAACTGATGAGTACTTATACGTAATATTCTAACACTATACATGTTTTCTTCTTTTTCCTAAAATATGTTTATTTTTAATTAAATCTCTTTTTTCTTTATTTTCAGGGTGACTTATTTGGTGAATTTAGTTAGAATGGAAGTATCGAATCAGTCCCGCCTTATCCGGTTGAATGCCTATTCGTGCTTCTAATGCAAGTGCCAGTCTGGGAAAGCGAATTGTTAAACCTTCCTCTTACATCTTATCCCCGTACATGAATAATAAGACTAAAGTTGTTCCTAAAATTAAAAGGTCGGAGTTTAGTATTGGGAACAATTTGTTCGTTATGCAGGGTGACAAGATGTAAGTTAATAAAATTGTTAGTGCAAATATTACGATATTTAATCTATACGATCTCTTTATGTTTTGGTGATGACAAACACGTAACTTGTAATACATAACGTAAAGTACGTAACTTGGTGATGACAAACACGTAATCACAATTCATAAAATGTCTTACATGATCAACAACACTCGATGTCTCTTGTCTGCTTCAACACCAACTTTTGTTTGCACCACGCTAGTCTATTATAGTAAGTATGTACAAACCAAATTAAACTTGTAGGATGTCAAAGACTCTCAAAAAATTCTTTAACATTACATTTCTACATAAGTATTTTTCACAAAATAAATAATACACATAATACTTTTTAATAAAAGAAATTGTTTTATTTAAATATAAATTTGAATCTGGTTTTCACTCCAAAATAAAAGCTTTCTATTCAGATTCAACCTTCCCACAAAAAGGACAAATAAGGGAGAGGTGTATAGGCGGCGGAAACACTTTTAGGCATGGCGGCCCATTATATATTAAAGGACAGTCGAGGACCGCCGTTTGCCAGATTGTCAGCTTTCAGCT
The DNA here is from genome assembly GCA_026074375.1 of Tanacetum coccineum. Classification (NCBI taxonomy): domain Eukaryota; kingdom Viridiplantae; phylum Streptophyta; class Magnoliopsida; order Asterales; family Asteraceae; genus Tanacetum; species Tanacetum coccineum. The sequence continues at coordinate 1,536 of BQNB010196994.1, read as the reverse complement.
CCTATATATAGTGGTATTGAGGCACTACAATGATTTCATTACCTTTTGCACGGAATTTCTCTCAGTTCTTTATTCTATCTCTAGATCTCACTAAATCTTTCTAAATCTTTTGTCATTTAACTTGGTTTAATCTTGTTTATATGTTGATCCAATCTTCTATTCTTTCATTCTTCCCTCAAGTTGCAGAGAAGAACTTAGGGTCCATCTTCAAGATTCGATGTTATAGAGGTCTCTAGTTAGTTCATTGGTAAAATTTGTTACATATTGATCGAGGCAATGTCTTCCAAATCTTTTAGTAGTATATAGTTCTAAATGATGTATATATTTGGATGGGTTGATTGTGGGTTAGTTAGTATTTTAGGCCTTAAAATACATTGGTGAAGTGGTAGATTGGTTCTAGCTAAGATTAGGACTCGACATTTAGCTTAGTGTCGGAAAATAATGTAAGCGACGCGGTTTATGTGTTTAGGCCATAAAACACAAGGTTTGTTATGTTGGGCCATAAAACATAACGGGTTTGGTTGTACCCGAAGAAGGACTCGACATCTAGCTTAGTGTCGGAAAATAATGTAAGCATTGGTATAAGGTTTTCTCCGCCGAAAGGGAGCTTGTTGATTAGTGAAGTAACTCTCGAGTTGGATACTCGAGGAGTGGAGTAGGGCGAAGAGGAGCTTCGTGACCGAACCACTATAAATCATCGTGTCGGTTTGCATTTTCTTTTACCTTTCTCTTTACTTATGTCTTTACATTTATCGCTTTACTTTTACACTTGCATTGTGCTTATGATTGTGTGAATTGTTGTGTATGTTGTGTTAGTCATGGTTGTGTAGCTCTTTGTAGTAAACATTGTGAGTGTGGATATATTGGTAGAATATGCGCTAGTAATTGTAAATCCATTATCGACACTTCTCATATTGCGTCAAACTTGATTGGTGATTTGATACAAATGATCTAGTCCGAAAACCTCTTCTGGAGGCGATCCCTTTAAATAGGGCGGCCTCTTGATGTACTAGGCGGCCCTCATATATTTAGTGTACCGCCGGCTGAGAGTGATATAATCTTTAATTTTATTTTTTTAAAGGAAACGTATTCACCCCCCTCTACGGTTTTCATAATTGGTATCAGAGCCAGGTCGCTCTAGTTTTCAAAACAAATGGTTTTTAAAATTGAGTACGATCCATGTATCAAATTACCCATGAAGGGGGATTAAATATGAAAAGTGTTTTGTTGTTTGATTTTTACTAGTTTTGTTATTAAATATCCTTCGTATACTAGCTTAAAAGAAATTTTTCTCAAAAGAACTTGGAAGTGTTAACTTATGTTTGTCTAAAACACGTATTTCATGTGCTGAAACAACTTTCTGAAGTCCTATGTCCCTAAATTAAGTCACCAAATGATTTTATACTAAAAATGTGTTTTTGGGTCTCTGGTGGCGGTCCCATAAATGCTAGGGCAGCCCCCAAATATATCTGGGGGCCGTCACCTTTATGGAGGTCGCCTGTCTGTTTTAACAGAATTTGGCAACCTTCGAAAAAT
>BQNB010196990.1:0-11249 GCA_026074375.1 Tanacetum coccineum | reverse complement strand
CTCCATAAGCGCTCTATTATATGTTATTAATGCTAATCAAACAATACTCCAGCAGTGTCTTTCCATTTCCGACTTGCCCTCCCCTTTAACAACTGAATCAACATCTTTCCCTCCAACCATTTGCATTCTTCAGCGTATGAAATCAAGAGGATAAGCAACTGTTTGGCCAACGGATGGAATAAAAAGTTCACAACCTTCATATCAAAGGATAATGGTGGCGACAACGATTCATGGTGACTTGAAATGTAAAACTTAACGAATGATCGTTAAATATTTAACGAAAATACCCAAATTGACCAAAAAAAATAAGTTAAGTGCCTTTTTATGCAAGAAAAAAATACGATACATTGATTGGAAATAACCCCTAAATTGGATACATTTTTGTGTCATTTGCCCTTTTATTAAAAATATACAAAGTCTAAGTGAAAATAAGAAGTACACATAATACAAGCTTGCTTACTTATTTTGGTATTAAAAAAACATGACTTTAGACTAAAGATACCATACAAGTGATAATTAACCTTTTTAGAAAGATAAAGGTAATCAAAGCAAATAGAGACATAGTAATTAGCAAAATGTTAAATTAGGTGTCAATGATGAGGAGATAATTAAAGAATGTATCTTCTTACATAATTAAAAACATGATAAGTAGATTCCACTTATTCTTTCTCATCATTTCATCCAATCACTTTTCCATGTATCATAACTTAATGAGTAGACATATAAGTAGGAGGATTTAGTAAGAACACTTAACATTTTTCATAAATCTTCTCACTATTTTAGTTTTTTTTCACAGTAAAGCGACAAACATGCTATACATAAAATAGCCATTATTTATGTGATTTGTGTGTGTCGAATAGGTCGGGAACGAGACCTACTTCTTCAAAAAATCACTTGCCAACTGAGTCACCTGAGGGGTTTCAATGACGGCGATCAAGTCGGGTGTGAGTCGACCTACTCGGCCGACCGACCATTGTGCTCAATCTTACATGAAGAAATATAATGATATTTATCTCACATTTTGGTGAATAGAGTAAATTGCAAAAATAGTTCATGTGGTTTGGTCAAATTGTAGATACAATCCTTATCTTTTTGAAAGTGTATTTGTTGTTCTTGGAACTTACAAACACACTCTTGATCTGTGACCAAAATTAAATGATTAAATTAACCTTGCAGGGACCAAACTGAAAGGGAAAACGAAGAGGGCCCTTTAGTAATATAACTTTAGTCAGGGACCAAATGTGCACTTGTAAGTTCCTCACAAGGACGATGAGTGCACTTTCGAAAAGATAAGCATTGAACCTTCAATTTGGCCACACCACAAGAACGGTTTTCACAATTTACTTTAATTAGTATCTTTGTTAGTTTTTGTGTCTCACATTATGAACTTACATTGGTGCCGAGTGTGACATGGGCTACACCGATTTTAGGTCACGAAACACAATTTATTTTAAAGCTGTCGATTTTTGGTATGACCAACATATGATAAATTCTTTTGCTACTATACTTTCTTTTTTCATATTGTAACTTTAGTTAATACAAATGGTAACTGTGGAACACTTTTTCAAAAATATCTGGTTTGTCAGCCTAAAAAGCCCACCACCATGGGTGGGCGGTAATGTGATATGGAGAACTAGTGGCGGAGGAGGGACAATGCGGCTTGCCGTCCTTGGCGCCTTGTGACCTTGTAGAAAAATTTGACAAGTGTTTTAGTCGACTCAAATGCTTTACTTTAGAGTGACATGTGAAAAAAAATGTTTACATCGACCTACTAACCGACTCATGAGAGTGTTCGTTCACTTTGTAATGTGATCATTTTATTGCGACTCACTTGAAAAAACATGTCTAGTAAAAATGTAAATAAAATGATTGATTCCCAAAAGGTACATCATTGATCAAAATCTACAAACGTAAATAAAAATAAACCATCATTTTCACACTTTTTCCCATCTCGTATAATGTATAATATATGTTTAATATTATACGTGTGTGTATATATATATGGGACCGTTCTTTACAGAACCACTTTTTTGTACAAAACCTACAGAACCAAACTAGACCAATAAGAATTTAGTATTATTAGGTTTTTTTATTTTAATTCAAAAGGGTATTATGGTAATTTTTAGTTTCTTTTTTATTTTTATAGTTAAGAAAAAGGTTTTTTTATCCATTAAATTTTCAAAATAAATAAATAATATTTTTTGTGTTTAATTTATTTTTTTATTTTATACTTTTTTTCAGTATACATTTATTCCGAAATGAATGTGCATATATGTTTTTTTTAATATTTTAAATTTACATATGTTTCTTGCGTAGAATTGTTTAGACATTAAACTTATGTTTTATAAATGGTAATGACACATATGTTTATGGTTTATATTTTTTAATTAATCTATCAAATTTATGACAAAATTCATAAACATATAAATGTAAACTCTAAAATTTAAAACAAACCAAAACGTAAATAGTATGCATATTGATATAAAATGAAATACAATTGAAATACAAATGTGTCTTGTTAAATAAATATGTGCATGTCATCCAAAAACATATGTGCACTCTTCAAAGAACATATATGCACGCTTCAAATTTATATGCACGCTATGCTTTCTCGTCAAATTTTTATGTGAACTCTTCAATGAACATATATGCCCGCTACGCTTTCTCGTCAAATTTATTAGAACATATGTGCCCGTCTTCAAATAACATATATGCACGCTACGCTTTCTCGTCAAATTTATTAGAACGTATGCACACGTCTTCAAAAAACATATATGCACGCTGCAATTTTTTATGAGCATATGATCTTGCTGCAACTGCACATTCAAAAACACAATGATCATATTATGTCACATACCATTTAGCACTAACTAGAGCAAATTGCAGGTATGTTCTAGTTACTGATTTACGTTTTAGTCAAACTACCTTTTCTTCTTTTCTTACCCTTTACTTACCTGCAGATGTAAATCAGTGCTAATCCGTAAACATTCAGCAAACTAAAATGAGTATGCCCACCATAAAAGGGAACAGGCGTGCATATGGACTATTTGACACCTTAAAAGCACGAAAACGATGGTCGATACGTAAAAGAGACAAAACCAAGTTTGTCTACGTTAGAGAGGACATAACCAACATCTAAACATAAAACCCATTTAGTGAAGAATCCGTTAAGGAAAGGATATGTTGATAGAATCCGTGTTTCACAACAAGAACAATACGGGATCTCCATCTTCACAAATGATAGGCGTTTTCAATCCTATTTTCGGATCTTGGCTATTCTGTTGTTAAATAACGATGGCAATTGGCACAGGTCACCGATCTAATAATTATTCAGAAAGCAAAAGGAACGATCATCTCGATAATAATCGTCGTCAAGAGCAACGTAACAAAGGTATTCCCAACAAATCCCATCCTAATTTTCGTGAGGAACATAAGTCGTTTTCATCAATCTTTGTTTCTAATATCCCATGGAATGCGTCGGTCCAAGATCTTTGGGATATTTGTAACAAATGGGGTGTGGTGATCGATGTTTACATAGCTGCAAAGAGATCCAAATCGGGTCATCGATTTGGTTTTGTACGTTTTATAAACGTTAATGATATCAATCAGTTAGTTTCCAATCTAAGAACGACATGGATGGGTGGTTTTTATTTATTTGCCGATGTGGCGAAGTATGGTCGAACTTATAATAGACCTGTGGAACGTTCTGGGGACGGCAAACCCAGTGTAGGTTCGAACTCTCAATCTGTTAGTATCAACGAAAATGTTTTTCAGTCTTTTAACTCGTATGCTAAAGCGGTCCTGGGCAACAAATCAGTAGACATGTCGGGCAAATACGGTACAAGTAATGCTGGATAGATTTTAATAGATACCTTAGACAGTACATTTTATCTTGAAGATGATGTGTGTAGAGATTGAGATTTGGGAGGCACACTCTTTTAGTCTTTTCTACACAAAAGCAATGGTATGGTAATAAAAATAGATATAAGAACTACGGAGACTTCTTATAATTGTTGGGGACATAAAAATAAGTGACAAATGCTTAATTATGTGCAACCATATATAGGAACCTAGTGGATGCATCAATATAAGTGGAAAAGAAGAATGCAAACAAGACAAATACTCATTTTCTAAGAACGCATGATGATGATCACCATATTATGTGGATAGTTCGTATGCCTCTAAGTTTAAATAGGAATAATAGACAAAAAATTAAATTTCACTAAATAAAATCAACTAAGATGGACACAGGAACAATGATAGATAAAAAATTGCGTACGAACATATGTCAACTCTTACTTCAAAAAATTAGTACTCATCAAATAAACCAATAGAAATTATGAATCACTAATTAACATCAGTTAGATTAGTTCAAACCTATTATTCCTGTATTATATCTGAAGATTAACAATCGGGAGAAGAGAATCAAGATAATGATAACTTTGAAAATGCGCAACACTTGTTGGTCACGTATTAATAACCTCACAGTGCGCGCTCGGCAATTAATGCAAAAACCAATTGTTCACAAACAATAAATCCACATGATGTTGCTCAAATATGAAAAACATCAAATAATTTATACTTGTTGTTCGACGCGCAGATTATGAAATAAGAAATAGAAACCGCCAACAAAGGTACAAACTACAACTACAAAAAAAGATTCTCGTGATGTAATATATTCGAAAATAGAAAATTAAGAAAAACAAAACAAATGCTATTTAAAACATAAATCGATTTTTACCTGTAGAATGTGGATGAACTGAAGAAAATCGAAAATTATGGATTTATGCGAACAAACTCAAAAATTAAATCAAGATTCTCTCTGGTGGGTTCGTTGTAGGTTGCTCAGATTTGTGACAGGTTGTAGTAGTTGGTGGGAATGGAGGGTCGGTTAGGGTTAGGGGTAAGGAAGAAGTAGATCTGGAAAATTGAAGATATGAAATGAGAGAGAGAGGGATAATCGTAACTGATTTTATTTTTATGGATCCTACTTTTATGGATACCAAAATACCTGAATTGCCCTTTTTTATTTTCTTTTTAAAGAATAAGTAGTATATATTTACAAAAATGCCATCATGCATAGATCTAATGTACATTATGCATTATTAGGAGAAAAAAGGATGGTTATGTAGGTTCTGTATAAAAATTTGGTTCTGTTACAAAGGGGATGATAAATATCAATTAATATTATATATAAATATGTCATAATAGATATGTATATATGTGAATGTATTATAATTAATTCTCACTCTAACTCAATGAGTCTGTGATGACGAACCACCTATATGGGTTTGTGAGTGGTAGTTGCATTTTTTCACAAGCCAAGCTAATTTAGCATTCATTTGTTTTTCTATTTTTGCCGTATTTTCATACATGAAAAAGATTCAAGTCATAGTCTTTATCATATCCTTCTTTTAAGAAAGTGTCGATCAATGCACGACTCTCTTGTGGAATGTCATTACATTTCTTGTATGCTTTTCTAAGATCGTCTTTGGCTGTGCATGTATTGTCAAATTGCAAGACTAAATCCAGAATCGCTTTCTGACGAACCATATATTCGTCAATTAGTTTTTGAACAAAAGCTTCGACTTCATCGTCGGTATGTGAAAGCGAACAAGCCATTTAAAAAAGTTGATGTGAGAAAATAAGGAGATGGTGAGAGGTATTTATAACGGAAAATTTTGAAAATTTGAGAGAGTTGGTTAGAAAGTAGCCGTTGGATAAAAAGTAGCCGTTGAAAAATTTTGAAAATTTGAGAGAGTTGGATAAAAAGTATTGTAATGTGTAATATAAATATTTTAGTTTGTTTAAGGGGATGTTATAAAAAAATAAAAGTGAAGCCTAAAAAGTGGTGTTAATGTGACGTATAAATTTACTACACTATTTATAGTTTTTTTTAGTTCTAGCTATTACCGATTAATCAATTTAATAAAAATATAATGTTTTCATTTTTTCACTTTATGTTTGTTGGTTTTTCAAAGCTCTCATCTATACTACATTATAAAGCATTTGAGACACTTCTATATTTAAAAAGTCTGAAAATTCACTTCCTTTCTTTTTATGGAAATATAACATCTATCTCATTTTATTAATTGTAACAACTTTATGTTGTTATAATTAGAGGGTTTTTTTTTGGTGTTGGTGTTATGGTGTTAAAGCTGATGTGACAGTCAAAAAGTAGTGTTAGAGCAAAAGGAGTGGTGGGCTGTTAGCTTGGTGCCAAGCTATGGCGCCAGTTTTGGCTATGGCTCACCACTCCGTGGTTGGTGCCAAGGCCTCTCGGCTATGGCTCACCACTCCACTGAATTCTGGTGCCATACCAAATCTGGTGCCAAACTCCATTTTCCTTACTTTTTTCTTTATGGCACGAGCCTATGGCACCACGACTCCCAGTGCTTTTATAGTGTTATGACACGTGGGGCTCTAAAAACAAAGTATATTGTTGATGAATTTCCACGACTATATATGCTATTAATAGGTGGTGTGTTTTATTAAGACTATTTTATGTGCCGAAAACTATTACAGAACTCTTAGAATCATATCAGCCATTGGGATGTTAATCAATAGTATTGATAAATTATGCCATTAGTGTAATTAATTAAAAGATTAAACCATATATTTAAACACTGAAAGGGTATCAATGGAATTCTACATCATTTAGACTTTTGTAACCGTCCATTAAATGAGGATATTTTTTAGTGAATTTTAGGTTAAATGAACACACGATCTCTCTCTTCTTTTTCTCAATTTCTACGCCACTCCATCCATATCTTCTACCATTTACATCCATCATCATAATTTCATTCTTGTTTTAAAAAGCAGGTTATCAAATATAGAATTCGCATGTGTGATAACTAAGTCGAGATCGCTGTCCTCCGCAACCACATATGTTCTATCGATATTTTTAAATCATACCAATCAACACAAATAAACAAGAAGTACCATTGTTTGATTCGTGTATATATGGTTTCGTTGGTCAATGAGAATTTTTTTTGCATCGACCTCTCACCGATCAAAGGTTTGATTTCTTTCTTTGATAATGAAATCTCCATTTATATAAAATGTTTGTGACTTTGGTTCTTATTTCATAGAAGTTTTTTCAATTTTGTATTATAGTGTTCGAAATAACTAATTACTAGTTTTAGTAGTAGCTTAAATTTTCCCGATCAATATATGTGTGTCATTGTCAAACATTATGAAGTATCAAAAGATTAAGTCATGAGGATAAAGAAATAATTGAACGTGTCTTTACCCATTTGTTGTTGATGTTGGTTTTGTTCGAATAAATTAGAGGGCTTTAGAATTGGATCATCTAAGTAGTGTGTAAGTTTGTATCTTGTTTTCTTAAACTTCCAGGTGATTACTTTATGTAGTTTTAAACTGTTGTTATAATCCATTGTTTGGATTTTAGTACTTTAAGTCAATTTGGGTTTCAAGTCTTGGGTCAAGTGTTAAACGGGAATGACTATAAAAAATTAGCAAAATTATGTTTGCGAACCCATTTGGTGTTTTACAAACGAGAACGACTAGAAGAAATGTGCATAGTACATATACAGTAGAAACTCTATAAAATAATACACTTGGGACCACCAAAATTTATTAATTAAAAGAGTTATTAATTAATCGATAAATTAATAATTATTAATTTATATATTAATTAATATTTTATTAATTTATAGTATACAAATGGTTGGAAGAAAAATTCTCTATATATTAATTAATATTTTATTAATTATTGTATACAATGCATGTATATCAAATGAACGGCCCAATTTGAAAGAAACCTTCAATCTCATCTCCCACATTATTTTGCTTCTTGTGTTCAATGTATCACTTTATTTATGGACATTAAAATATTTTTCTATAAAATTACAAACAAGATCAAAATAGGTTAAACACAAACAAATCATACACACAACATGCAACCTACTTAAAGTGGTGGAAAAAAACAACAATGACAGACGAGATTCGAAGAGACAATTATGCAAAGCCCAAACAAGGATAATCCAAGTCTCACTTCAAAAAGCAATTGCAAGAATGGGTTCATAGTAACTATGGTTTGCGAGGTGAGTTTCAAGAAAAAAAGAAAGAAGAGAAAAGAAAAGAAGAAAGAAGGAGAGAGCGAAAAACAATATCGAATACTGATAAATCGGTCTTTAGAGTATCTCTCATCTTGCTCCCGAAAAGAGCGATGTATAAGCGACACAAACCGGAAAATTTCCTAACCACTAGAAAAATCTCTCTATGAATGGATTCTTCATTCATTAAGAACATGTGAATTATGAAAGTGATCTAATCATCGAGAAGGCGAAAAAGATAATGAAAGATATGTATCCAGTGGATCCCTCCATACTTTACTTTTTCTTGGTTGGCTATGAAGTTTCAACAAGCAAGATAATGGAATTACAAAATTTTCCGGCTTTTGGAAAGCGTGGATCTTGTTGAAATGGGAGGGCATGGAGGACAAATTTGAAAATCCATATGAGACAAAGTTGATCAGTTTGAAATGAAAGACATCTTAAATATGGATGAAACAGGTTTTGTTTTTTTTATTATTTTATTTTATATTTGTACTTTAGTGATAATTATTTTACATGTTTTTGATCTTAAAACAGGTTTGTTTTTTAGACTTCAACCGGATCATTCCCTTGCAACAATGCAGCTTGAAGGGAAAAACAAGACAAGGAAAGACTAACTGTTGCTATTTGCTGTAATGAGGACGGTTCGGAAAAACTTCCTTTATGGATTATTGGGAAATATGCTAAACCAAGGTGCTTCAAGAATGTAAACTTGAACAAGTCTGAAACTGTGAGTAAACCGTGCTAAACAAACGGCTTGGATGACTGGTGTGTTATTTGAAAGAAATATGTTCTCCAACTTTGATAAAAAAAAGGTTGGAAGAAAATTCACTTGATTGGTGGGGGAATAATTTTTTTGCCCTGCACATACGTTCCAAAAATTATTGAAGGATTACGAAAATGTTGAAATATTATATTTTGCACCAAACACAACTTCAAAAATTCAACCTTGTGACGCGGGGATCATACGAGCTTTTAAGATGCATTATCGTCGTCGATTTTAAGAAATGTCTTTTGGAGGGTATGAATTATAGGGATTCCAAATCCAGCAAAAATAAATGTATTATATGCAATGAATCTTGCAATTCAGCATGGAACTATATGGTTAGTGCAAATACAATTGCGAACTGCTTTCGTCATTGTAAACTTCGATCAACAGATAACATGACTTTTGACAGAAGAAGAAATTATTTGAAAGCGTATGGAATTAATAAAATGATATCGATGGAAGAGGAAGATAAAGTTCTACAATGGAAACCCCCTTCGCGGAAACTAAGCATTAAAGCGGCAATCACATTGAACAATTTCTTGTTGAGCTATGAGAAACTAACACCAGAAGTCTTTTACCATGCTAAGGAAAATTAGAGAAACGAGATCAAGGTGAAATTTATTTCAACAAAAAACAAAGAACTCTAAGTAGTGTGTAAGTTTGTATCTTGTTTTCTTAAACTTCCAGGTGATTACTTTATGTAGTTTTAAACTGTTGTTATAATCCATTGTTTGGCTTTTAGTACTTTAAGTCGATTTGGGTTTCAAGTCTTGGGTCGAGTGTTAAACGGGAATGACTATAAAAAATTAGCAAAATTATGTTTGCCAACCCATTTGGTGTTTTACAAACGAGAACGACTAGAAGAAATGTGCATAGTACATATATATTTTTCGAAGATGTGCACACATGTTCTAATAAATTTGACTTTTAATTTTGTAGTCATGTTTGATATTTAACTGTTTCGTGATTGTTGCATCATAATTGAAATTGGGATACGAAATCTATTTATAAAAGAGATATGAAGTCAACTACTGTAGTTAATATTATCAGAACGATAATAGCTATCATGCACACATTTATTTAGACCTATTAGTTCTGACTTCTGAGTGACGAGGATGTATTATGAATTATGTTGATTTTGAGAATTGAGAAGATGTAGAGTCTTACATGTGGTTTAAAGTGTTATATGTTCTTGGAAAAGTTAGCAGAATTATATTTGTAAACCAATTTGGTGTTTATAAATGAGAATGACTATAAGAAGTTAGCATAATTAATTATGTATGTTTTTCTCAATATGCAGTTAAAGTAAAACCAGGTGTCTACAAAAATGTGAATCGTGCATATATGTTTTTGGAAGACGTGCATACATGTTTTAAAGAATTTGACAAGAAAGCGTTACGTGCACATATGTTCTTGGAAGGGTACTCGTATGTTCTAATGAATCTGATGAGAAAGTGAAGTGTGCACGTATGTTCTTTGAAGAGTGCACGTATGTTCTTGGAAGAGTGCACGCATGTTCTTGGAAGAGAGTGCACACATGTTTTTTTAATGATATGCACATCTATATTTAACAAGATACATTTGTATTAGAATTGTATTTCATTTTATATCAATTTTTTTCTATACTATTTATGTTTTGGTTTTTTATAAATGTAGAGGTTACATGTAATTTTGGGTTATAAATTCTAAATATTAAAGAATGTACACGAGAAACATATGTGCAATTACCATTTTAAACAAAAGTTTGATGTCTAAATAATTGTACAAAAAAAACATATGTAAAATTACATTATTTCAAAACAACACATGCACCTGAAAACATGTATGCTAGAAAACCAATGTAAAATTAAAAATGGAAAATATTTGTAAAAAAAATTAATTCCAAAAAATAAAAGATTTAAAAAACGTTTTTGGTTTAAAAGATAAAAAAAAGAAAGTAAAAAATGTGGTTGACAGATATACGTTTTTCAATTAAATGAAAACATTTAATATTTACTAAATTTTGATTGGTTGAAAATAGTTCTGTAAAGTTCTGCACATAAAATGGGTTCTCAATATAACGCGCCCATAATTATTAATATAAATAATCCTTAACTCATATTTTAACATATAATATATTTTTAAATATTATTTTTTCTCTCATATCTCAAATCCAAATCTATATCCTAAACCAAATTTAAATCCAAATTCAAATCCTAATCCTAAACCCAGGGTTCTAAATAGCGCGCTATAGCGGCGTCATAGCGCGAGGCGTGGCCTCCACGTTACGAAACAGGCCAAGGCGTCATCTTGAGGCGTGTCGTGCAATAAAGCGCGATAAGACGCCATAAAGCGGGCTATAGCGCGCTATAGCGTGATTTTTTTTGAAGCTTTAAAAAATTTCATGGATTTGAGCTTATTTA
>BQNB010196989.1:0-11249 GCA_026074375.1 Tanacetum coccineum | reverse complement strand
ATTATTTGTAGAGTTGGCAAATCCTGCCCAAATTGCAATTAATTAACCTTTTTGACATTTTGTATGTTTTTTTACTTTTTTTCGGGTTTTTACGTTTTTTTACGTTTATGTACGTTTTTTTACGTTCTTGCACGTTTTTGTACGTTTTCATCCGCTTTCGCACGTTTTCGTATGCTATCGCGTGTTTTCGTCTGTTTTCGCACGTTTTCGTTCTTTTTAGACGTTCTCGCACGTTTTCTTATGTTCTCGCACGATTTCTTACGTTTTAGCATGTTTTCGTCCATTTTCGCATGCCTTCTTATGTTTTCACACTTTTTCTTCTGTTTTCGTCCGCTTTCGCACGTTTTCTTTCGTTTTCACACGATTTTACACGTTTTCGTCCGTTTTTTGGACATTTTCTTACGCTTTCGTCCACATTTGCGCATTTTCGTAGGCTTTCGCGCGTTTTTGTCATCTTTTGCGTGTTTCGCCAGCTTTCTCGCGTTTTCGCTAGCCTCACGCGTTTTCGTCAGCTTTCGCGTGTTTTCGTCAGGTTTCGCGAGTTTTCGTCAGCTTTCGCCCGTTTTCGTCCGCTTTCGCGCGTTTTCGTCCGCTTTCGCGCATTTACGCCAGCTTTCGCGCGTTTACGCCAGCTTTCGCGCGTTTCGTTCAGCTTTCGCGCGTTTCGGCCAGCTTTCGCAGGTTTCAGAGAGTGTTCGCGCGTTTCGACGAGCGTTCGCACGTTTCGGCCAGCCTTCGCGCGTTTCGGCCAGCCTTCGCGAGTTTCGGCCAGTGTTCGTGCTTTTCGGCCAGCGTTCGCGCGTTTCGGTCAGCGTTCTCGCGTTTCGGTTAGAGTTCCCGAGTTTCGGCCCTCGTTCCGCGTGTTTCAGCCAGCCTCCGGGCGTTTCGGCTAGCCTCCGCGCGTTTCGGACAGCCTCCGAGCGTTTCGGCCCGCTTTTTCCCGTTTTCACACGTTTTGTCTGTTTTCGTAGGTTTTCGTCCATTTTAGCACGTTTTCGTCCGTTTTCATATGTTTTTGTTCGTTTTCGATCGTTTTCAAACGTTACCATCCGTTTTCATATTTTTCAGTACGTTTTCGTTGGTTTTTAAGTTTTTTGTCCATTTTCGGACATTTCTGTCAATTTTTGTCTGTTTAACATATTTTGTCTACTTTCAACAGTTTTCATACTGTTTCTTTCGTTTTCAGACGTAATCTATCACTGATATTATACCAAAAACCTTAAAACCCCTAACCACTAAACCCTATACTAAAAATCCTAAACCCTAACCACTAGGTATAACATTATATCAAAAGTGATATATACATAAACTTTAAAATCTATACCAAAAACCCTAAACCCCTAACCACTAGACCCTATACCAAAAACCCTAAACCCCTAACCACTAGACCCTATACCAAAAACCCTAAACCCCTAACCACTAGGTATAATATCACAAGTGATATCAAACACTACTAGAAAACATGGCAACAATGACGGATTTACTAACGGAAGTAAATTCGTTAGTAGTTACTGATATGTGTGTAAACACATATCTGTTCTATATCAAAAATGGCCCTAAATAGTTAAAATTGTGCTTTAAATGCTTGAATATTGCTTGTTTTGTCTTTGTGATTGTGTAGGTACGGATATTGCAAAAATCTCAAGAAAACGGTCAAAACCGGACAATCACGGACACGGGAACGGAAAAGAGAATACAAGAGCCGGGAGAATGCTATCAAAGGTCAACAAAAGTCAACTCATGGTCAACAGTGGTCAAACATAAAAAGACAAAACCCAAAAATTCCAAATCAGTCCCTAAAAGTTAAACAAATTCATAAAAAGTCCCTAAGCCCTAACGGTGTTATCTCTTAACACTATAAGAGATAACACTCGTTATCCTTATAACTACACCAAACCTAAAGCCCAATACCTAAATACCCGGCCCAAAACCCTTTTATAAGTCCAAAGTCAAACCCCGGGTAAAAGAAAAGTCAAAACTTTCCCTTTTATAAAAGTTACGCGGGAAAAATAATTACCACTGTTCACCCATCGTCCCCGTTTAACCTCAAGTCAAAACAAAGGGCAAATCACAATTGACCACGTGGCAGTTCAATTCAAGTAAAGAATGACACCTTGGCAGAGTTATACATCACCAAACGCTCTCATTGGCCAATTCCCAAAAGGGAATGACACGGAGGCAAGGGAGAAAACACACCAAGGAGTGGGTTTTTGCATTAAAACCTTTGAAAAAGAAGCACAAAAAGAAACAAACCACGGATTGCCACGTTGGAAATCCGTGTGAGCTCAAATTGATCTAACGGTGTTAATTAAAGAGCCAATGATTGGAAGAATGATTGGTCAGGATTGATGAGAGTGTATAACAGACTAAGGGGCCTAGAAGTTTCTCCTAGGCAATATAAATACAAGCAAGGACTCACTCTTATGATCATCGAGGAGTAGGAGTAGGGTAGTATAGTGTTGCTTATTTTCAGCTTATTTACTTTTCCATGTCTTAAATTTTCATTCATTTACTTCATAAAAGTAATTGTACTCTTTTAAATTTTAATGAAAATATAATTAACTTTTCAATTTCTGTCTCTTAATTCTGTCCATTTTGATTCATGTTTTCCAATTGGTTAATAAGCTCAATAAGCTCTCATATACCACCTATGTCTCTAGATACTTTTTCAAAAGCTTATCTAGCTTTTCCTCTTAAATTCCTCTTTAAATTACCCTTGTTTTTATGGAATGCCTTAATTTTTGGATGATAAGCCTGAATAATGGCTTATTAGACGTGATTACCAGCTTATCTAATGATAAGCTGGAGCTGTTGATTAAGCTCTTTTGAGCATCCAAGACCTTGTTTAGAGCAAAGGGCAAATGTACTCTTCTTTTTTCCTTTTTAAAGCTTATTTTATGTTTTTGCTTAATTCTGCTTATTGTCTGCTTAGATTAGCTTATTATTGCTTATTGTAGTTGTTAATTGCTTATTGTGTTCATTTCTTAGTTTAAATCTTAGTTTGCAAGTTATTTTGTTATTAAACATTGAAAAATCCAAAAATAAGTAGCATAGTTTATTAGCTTATTGTTCCTGCTTATTTTATTGTGAAAAGTTGTTCATTAGATTTGTTTTAAGCTTTTTAATATCTGGTATTTGATTTTTGATCTTTAAATCTCATAATTATAAAAGCTTAAATAGATAATAAGAACTTAAAGGGGTGTTTGGTTCAAGACATCACTAACTAGAGTTAGTGTTGTCAAAACCAATTAAACCTTTAATTTCACTTTCAATCTCATATTTAAGCTTATAAATGTAGGATTTACAAGCTTTAATAGATTTAATCAAGTTTTCATAAGTTTTTGTGTAAAACTTATGAAACTGAGTTCATAAGCTCCTTTTTGTGCTTATTATTGTTCTAACTGTTTTAAATGTTCATTTTGTGCTTGTTTTGGTATTTTTAAAGTGTAGAAATCAAGTTCTTAAACCTACATGTTTTAGTTTTGAGTTTTTCTTTAAAACTGTCAATTGCATCAGCAGTGTTTTAAAGAATAAAGTCATTTTCTAGCTTAATTTGCAGTAAGTTAAAATAAGTATTAGGATTTAATTTTCAGCATAGGAGTAGCTTATATACCATAATTTACAAGTTTGCATTTAGTTTTTAAATTCTAGCTTATTTTGTCATCTAAATATAAGCTGCAAAACTACTTTTTGTCTTTTCATTTTTAAAGTAAAATTCAGCATGATCTAAGCCTTAAGTCCTGTTTTCAAAGAACTTTTGTAATAAGCAAGTGAGTCTCAAACTTTGTTTCAAAGGTTGATTTAGGAAGCTTATTAGTTGCAGTATAGGCTTGCATAAGCCATTTCCCTATACAAGGACCAAGAGCGATATTTAAATATAACTCAAAAGGTCCCGATACAATGGCCTGTTTGGCGGCATAGTAGATTTAATAAAAGAGCTAATTTAGTCGTTATAGCGTTAAAGCTGCTTATTTTTAGTTCTAATTAGTTAATTAGCTTAGGTTTAGCATATTATAGCTTATTGAGTCTTGACTTTAGCTTATTTAGTCTTCTAGCTTAATTAGTTTAAGAAAAATCAAAAAAATAAGTTGTTAAGTAGTTTCTGTTATTTTAAAAGCTGTTTAACAGCTTATTTAGGCTATTCATAAAAATTTTTTTACTTTTTATTAAAAGGCTTAATTCAGCTTTTCTAAAACTTTTGCTTTTTATAAGTTTTTATGTCAAAATAGGGAAGGTGGAAATCGGGGTGAGCAAACTTGAACCCCCGACCTCAACACCCTCTACCCGTTTATAACACACACCACACACTCACTACCACTGCGCCCTGGGGTCTTTTTCGTTATACATCTACAATATTTAAGTTTTATACACGTTTTTCTCTCATAAGCTTAATAAGTTGTTTTAGCTTATTTCGTGGCTTATTCATTAAGCTGTGTAATCGATTTTATTTTTCCTAGGTTCTAACTAGTATGAGCTATTTTATGTATTTTTTTCTAGAATTTTTATAGATAGATTAGTATTTTTAAACATTTATTTTTATTAAAAACTTTAAAAAGTCATAAAAAATAGAAAAATAATCAGAAAAATATAAATCTTTTTTAGAAATTTTTTTTATCATAAAGTTTATAGGAAAATTAGTTTTGCTTTCGTAGGGTTTAATTTGCAAAATTTCGATTTTTAAAGAACGGGATTTGTTCCCGTTTTCTTTTTTCGTGTTTTTAAAGCTCATACTCAATTCCGTTTTTTGAGTTCTAGTTTTTCTATAAGCTTCCTTTTAGTCACTTTCGAGTTCCATTTAAAAAGAAAATTTTTAAATAGGTTTTAATTTTAGAAATTTAGGGTTTTTGACCTCCGTTTAGGGTTCCCGTTTTGCGTTTTTAGTTAAAATTTGATTTCTCGTTATTCGTTTTCGTGCTTAATTGTTATTATTTGCTTATTTTAATTTGTAGAAGTATATAATCAAATAAATCTTTGTTTCTAATTCAAATCATTGTCCGAACAACAAACATGGTTTCAATTTCACAAATCGTTGGGATAACGACCCGGGAATCCATACTTCCCGGTTAAAATACTATATATTATCATAACTTGTGAAGATTATTCCCTTTTAACTTTGTCCTCAAGGGTAAATTGGGGTTAATTTTCTATCAGATTAAATTATTTTATAATATATAATATAAAGATTTTACGAATCAATTTTTGGCGCCGCTGCCGGGGATTTGTGATTAAGATTCCTTCGTTTGAAGTTTGTTGATCGTGATTTGGAGAATCTTTCATTTTCGAAAGTTACGCTTTTAAGGAAATCAAAAATTAAAAAAAAATTAAAAAAAAATAAAAAGTAAAAAAATATTTTTCTTTTCTTTTTAGTATAAGTAGAAGATTAAAAAACAAAAAAATACAAAAATATTTGCTCTTTCAATTTAAAAGTTACAAAGTTGGTAAAAGAACACCAACAAATAATACCTTCAATTGAGGTATTATCCATAATAAGTTCCCAACTCGAATCAAAGATTTAAAAACTTGCCTTTTGTGTCACTTACGATATACGGCTCACCTCTAAAAAGTAAAATTTTTAGAAAGCTACCGTGAAGCTTGTTGATTATTAGGTTTAAGTTATTCGATCTCGTTTTGTCTTAATACAGTTAAAACCCCCAAAAAATAGACTTCTTTGTTCCTCTTGATCCTTAATTCTTTTCTTAAACCCTCAAATTGTTTAATTCTTATGCAATCCACTCTCACATCATCGTCGTTTGAACCCCCTCTTCCCGATTAAAGAATGCATGTCTTGGAGCTTTGTACACTAGAAACTGTGGTTGTTCAAAATGGAGTCTTGAAGACAAGATTCTTGTTCCTAAATCTCCTCCGAATTGTGCAACTTGTGAAAACCCGGTTGATGGTCTAAATTGTCGATCTTGTGCTTTTGTGCGAAAGTGTTTGAATGAAGGTTGGTATATAATTTATGATGAAAATGAAATTCTAAACACTTCCGAGTCATCCGATCACAACACTAACGTTGTTAGTGCATCTCGAGAGCCATTCGTCTTCAATCAGGACCCTAGTGTAAATTCTTCGCAAAGTCCTCCACAAATTAACCACAATTGTTGTTTCGAGTGTGGTGATTCGTTAGATGGAATTTTTTGTCAACGATGTACTTGCAAGTCTTGTGGGAACGGTGCTCATATTGGTTATAATTGTCCACCAAAAGCTTCGATTATCTCTAATTCGGAACCATGCAATCAAATCATTGATGAGTCCCCACAAACTTTGCCAAGTGTTCATCCGACATGCAATTCTGGAGATGAGAATTCATTCACTCATGATTCCAAATCTAATTATGTTAATGATTCTCTTAACGTTTTCAACCCACCTCCACAACCTTCTTTGAATTCTTGTAAATTTTACGGGAACGATGCTCGTTATGGTCACTATTGTGCACCTCAAGTTTTGTTTATCTATCCGGAACCGTGTTACAATCAAGACTTTAATTTCTCGCAAGATTTTTATGATTTTCAACAACAATATCTTTGTTGTGAAAATTGCGGGGGCCCTCATGAAACTTTTCAATGTCAACCAATGAATGAAGATTATTATGAGGAAAATTCTAGCTATGATCCTAATTCTTTCGGTTTTGACTAATATCAACCCCCGCAGTTTCCTGTCAATTATCCTCCTCAAGAGACAAATAAAGAACTTTTGCAAGCTCGAGAAGACTTAATGGAAACCATTCAAGCCTTTTTACAGGAGTATGATCATATACATCCTAATGAAAAGTGCATGGCTTTATTGGTAGCTGAGGAGAGATTTCTTAAGATTAAGCAACTATGGAAGAAGAGCAGAATCAACCTGAAGTTAAGCAAAAATTCTTCTTAAACTTATGGATGATTTGCAAATTCTTAAAGGAAGTCAACAAGAGAATAAGGAGACGGCGGCTCAAGGTTTTATTCCATATTGGAATTTTTCTATGATTGACAATGAAGAAGCTAGAAACAACTTTTTGAAAGACGTTTGCACCTTCTTGAGGAAGTTTAGTCGTATACCTTTTGGAGTAACACCAAAGGTTATATTGATAGCTTGGGAGAGATTTGGTGAAATTAAAGATGCTTTGATGGACAAGCAATATCGACAAGAAGTGAAATTCCAGAATTAATGAGTAAACATTCCTTGAAGATGTGTGAAATATTAGTGAAGAGCTATTAAAATATATTAATTGTCCAAGTTGGAATCGTCCTACTTTCTACGACAATGACGATGATGAGTATACTGTTATATATAGCAAGCCTAAAGCAATCACACCCGACTTACCGATCGAGGAGCCCGATAACTCTCTAAATATGGGGGACGAGCATCTTAACACTATTCCTAGTATTGAGAACCTTATCCCAATCCCAAGTGAGTTCAAGGGTATTTCCGAAGATACGTGTGATGTGCCCGTTTGTGAAGATCCTTCCACTTTTGATGCTTTGAACAATCATTCTGAGATTTTATCCGATTCAAATAATGATGGTACTTCAAGTGATGACGATTCTTATGAGAACATCGAGTACATTGAAGCATTACCCTCATAAATTTAGAGACCGAATAGCTTAAAGGAGGGAATGTGATTCAAGAAGATAAAGAGTTGATTAGAAGATATTTTTCAATCCAAGACGTTATTCTTCAAGAGAAATTCTGAACATTAGTCGACTTGTTACTAACGAATCTTTGAAAGATAACCCCACCCCTGATTATGTGTTCAAGTCTCCCTCTTCATTTCCTATTCCCATCGTGGATAGTGATTCGTTCTTTGAGGAGTCCGATACTTCTCTTTCTTATTCAGATAATTCTTTACCCGAATTTGAGTCTTTTTAGGCTCATACAGAAGATAGGAGAATCGGCATACCACCCAGAGCTAATAACTCTCCTCCCGAATATGATTCGTTTATTTTTGAGGTTGAGCCTGATCAGGGAGGGTTGATTAGCATTGTTATTTCTGATAATTCAAATGATCCTCTTTTGGAACCTCCCGAGTTTGAATCATTTCACTTTGATCTTTATGATGATCCGTTATTTCCTCGTCCTCCTCCAGAACCACCGGATGTTGAGATTAGTTTAATTGTTGAGACCGATGCACCAGTGATAAACAATGTTGATGAGCTTAATGAAGATGAATGTTTTGACCCAGTGAGAGGTGAGATTAATGTTGAAGTTGACTATTCCTTCACATTTGTCATTCGGACTTTTTCTCCCGTTTCTCACTTACCCTGAGGTTTTTCCCTTACTTCCCTCTACCAAAAACGAGGATACCATTTTTGACCCTGGCATCTCCACTTAGAGTCGGTGGCATCTCATCGGGACGGAACTTTCATGTGCTTTAATGTTTTTTCAAACATTAATGAAAGCCCGATTAAGATTTTCTCTTCCATTTACTCTCTCCAAGGACGAATGAATTCTGATCGAGTCAAGCTATGTGACTCGGTTACCAAAAACAATAGCGCATTTCGTAGGAAGGCACCCCAAGCTAATCATTTTCTATTTCTTTCAAGCTCTAATGTGTGAGAGGAGCTTTACACTCCGATCTTTGTGTTTGTTGTTTGCTCTTGTGATTGTTTGCAGATTAACCCAAATTTTCTGAAGACTCTCGGGTGTTTGGGTGTTTTGTCCCGTCCACTCGATGTTTCCTACCTTTGCTTGCCATAAGTTTAGGAAATCCAATATCCTCTAATGATTTTTATCGACTAAACATTTATCTCTTAGCCACTTGATACATGGCTTTTCAGATATTTGATACTTTTTCATCATGTTAGAAAAAGAGTAATGCATTCGACCTTTTGATTCTAGTATGGGGTTTTTAAGTCTTAGGCTAGGAAACATTGATTACTATGTTTTGATTTAGTAGGGTTAGTAAATCTACGATATGATATTACCTACTTTTACCCGTTGTTCTCACGTACCTCGTTTTCCCACCAAAATTTTCAAAAATAAGAAAATTTTAAAAATTTTCAAAAATAAAATAAGTGTTTTTGTCACAATTTTGACTTTCTTGCTGGGTAAAATAAAAGTAAATTTTAACTCGATCGAGCCGTAGTTTGAGCTCTACTGTTTCTTACTTTTAGGCTAGTGTTTCGCGAACTTCCACGAAGAACGAAAAATGATAGAGAGTTAGGTATGAATAAGGATCTAAACAAGGATTACTATTGGGAATTCTTAAGAGCTCGTGTAATGTAACTTGTTGCTTTTGACTTTTTTTTTTTTATATTTTTTTTAATTTTAGCAATTTGATTTTTTTTTTTTTTTTTTTTTTTTTCTCCCATAAGCTCTAACCGGATTAATATACGTGCTGTTTTTGGAGACTAAACTTAAATCAACAATTTTTATGTAATATATAGCAAAAATTTTAGTCTTAGTTCAAATTTATACTTGAATTTTTCAAAAAGAAGTCTTCATATATATATATATATATATATATATATGTATATATATATATATATATATATATATATATATATATAAAGATGATAGAATGAAATAATGAAATAAATAAAATACCATGAATAAAAGTTTGGGTTGATAAAGTTTACTACCCTCTTGCAGCTCACAACACGATGAGGTAGTCTTCGAAGAAAAGCCCATATGTAGGAATAAAAATCCGAGGCTGATAAAAGGGTTGTCGGGGGGGGGGGGGGGGGGGGGTGGCATCTTGCCGGCTCACAACCGATGTTGCAGCCTTCTAAAAGGTCGAGGGTTACAATTGCATAAATGTTTAATATTAAGTGTGAATTAATAAATAGATTTCTTTTTGTTAAATTCAAATTTTAATTAAAATAATTATAAGCAATATGAATGCAAAACCACTAATATAAACCAACACCAAAACCACCAATATAAACAAACAACAAAACCACCAACAAATTACTGTCTAAATTATTAATAGTGTAAACTACTCATATTTTAGTTGGGATGTGCCGAAACGAAAGTCGCTACATGGGATGATCTCGCCTTTAAACTCATTATTCTAAGGTAGAACGTAAAGCATAGTATGTTGCAAAAAGTTGATGCATGGTTGAAATTCTAGATAGCACAATCACTTAAGATATAATAATTGTCGAGAGTAAAAAGTCCACAAGTTGCAAATATGAGTAGTGTTAGCATCTTTACTGATATTTTGCTGTGATTTCGTTTTAAGCTTGGTTTGGAGCGAGTGAAAAGTCGAGGACGATGAATTTATCCTTTTTGGGGACATTCTCGGATCGAAATGCATCTTGTTCTATGATCCTTAACAGTTATGAAAATAACGAAAGTCAAAATAATCTCATTTAGTTTTAAAAAAAAATTAATTAATTAAAATTTTTAGAAAAATGGGAAAAAGGGGTGTTTTATAACTTGTGATTTCTTAATTTTTCCCACAAAAGTCTTTGCTACTTTTCAAAGGCTTAGTTGGGAAAGTTTTGAAGTATTTGGTTATAAGGCATATAACATTGCGTGAGGATACGCAATCGCTTAGTTTGGGGAATTTTGATATGTGTGAAAACACATATCCGTTTTATATCAAAAATAGCCCTTAAAAGACAAAATTGTGCTTAAAATTCTTGAATATTGCTTGTTTTGTCTTTGTGATTGTGTAGGTACGGATATTGCAAAAATCTTAAGAAAAATAGTTAAAACCGGACAAACACGGACACGGGAACGGAAAAGCACGCAAAAAGCCGGGAGAATGCTATCAAAGGTCAAAAAGTCAACTCTGAGTCAACTATGGTTTTTATCCCATGATATAATCCAAACACAACTTATTAATAAGCACCAATAAGCAAGAAATAAGATGGAATCTTAGAGAGAGAAAGTAGAGAGAGAAACAAGAAGATTAGATAGAAAATGGTGAGTTACAAAAGATAGAAAAGTAACCAACACCCTCTCCATGTGTGGAGAGGGTTCTATTTATACACATGCCTTGCTAGGTGGTGAATGGGCTTGTAACTTGGGCCGGGCTTGGCATAACTTGGGCTTTGAGCCCGAAACACGGACAATATTAGTTTACAATCCAAGCCCGTTGAACCTGACTAGCCTATTACAATACAAGACCTATTTTGACTTTCTAAGACCGATAACATTCTTGTTTGACTTAATATAATTAAGGCTAACAATCTCCCCCAATGTTGAGGTCTTTTTCTTCAAACTCCTCTGTACCACCGATGATATTGAAGATATGACGTTTAACGTTTATGCTTTGCCTTGTTATGGTATTGTCTTGTTTGTAATGGCTTTGTTCATCCATG